>CABFOW010004097.1:38538-61827 GCA_902141385.1 Timema californicum | reverse complement strand
AATCACCAGTAGCTAAGAACCGCAGAGTAACTGTTAGTCTTTCCTTAACACTGATAGCCACGCGCATGTACGTATCACTCACTCTTTTTCACTGCAGGATCTATCAACTCCAATGGATGTTCAAAATCCTCGGTGGACATACGTACACAATTTGTGACATCTTCCTCAAATCTTATTTATATCTTCTAAGCGTCTATTCCCATATTCCAGCCTTTCCTGAAATAATTTTTAACCCACCAACGTGGCCGTCACTTTTGTTTGTTTTCTTTTATAACTGAGTGCAGCACAATGTACGCAGCAGCAGCAACAGCAACCTGCACCTTTCGCTGTGACGAAGCCATATCGTCTGCTGACGTGCGTTGTGCGTGATGGTTTAATGGCTCGCAGTGAGCATGTGCTGATCAAAACTATTTAGTGACGCATGCCTCGAGCCGAAGCATGCGTTGCAAGGCGTGCGAAGCGCACCGCCTCACACTGTCCGTACGCGGCTTAAGACTTACCAATTAAATATCACTAATAATTTAGTGAATTTTTTAATAAAGGTTGGCCCTTCCTATGTAAAGTGGACTGTAATTGTGGACCAAAAATAAATTTTACTTAGCGCAGTTAGCCTGTCAATATTATAATAAATTTTGACCGCGAGATTATGATGAATTTGTACATTTTATGTGCCCCAGAACCCAAAAATCTATTTTGTCTGTCCTAGGGGTGTTTTAATTTTTAATGAAGCCCTCAATTAATGCTAATAAAATACCTAGCACCACGTCTTACTACCCGTTCGGGCTATACGCTTAAGTACTAATTATGCTAATGAGTTAGGAAATGGGAAGGTTGAATATAGAGGAAGTGAACCCGTATTTTTATGGAGGGAGAGTGGAAAACCATTTAGGAAAAAACCACCTTCAGTTCACCAAAGCGAGATTAGAGCCTCGATCTCCCCTTCTTCGTAAGTCTAGCTCAACACTAAACTAGCTCGTTAGCTAACTACACTACCGAGGCAGGTACCTCAAATAAATAATAGTTTAATGTTGGGTAATTTTCGAAAATTTACGTAACAATTTTGTTTAAAATAGATATCCAGGAAATAGTATGATATAATTAAAGATTTTTTGAGGTTAGATTACTGATTACCTATTTTTGAAAACTTTGTCTCAATCTAGAATATTTAAAAAAGCAAATACGAGTGTCATTTTACAGCAGTCCTATGTGCGGACCACCAGGCACATCGTCATGAACCACAGTTTTAGACCCGTTGTTTTAGAGCCAGGGGTCTTCCACCCGCGGCCCGCCGTAACATTTTTTCACGGCCCACTGACTCAAGAGGAAATTCAAAATTATTTCAAGAGAAACAAATGACAAGTACATAATAATAATAATAATAATAATAATACTTTCACACCGCGTTTTACTAACCGTTCGGATTATTCACTTAAGTATTAATTACGCTAATGGGTTAGGAATGAGGAAGGTTGACTATAGAGGAAGTGAACCCACATTTTTATGAAGGGTGAGTGGAAAACCATTTAGGGAAAACCACCCTCGGTCACCGAGCGAGATTAGAAACTCTCTCTCTCCCCGTCCTCGGCAGTCTAGCTCAACATGACAAGCATAGCTTTATATTTTACATACATCATTACATTTTTTAAATACATAATTTAAGTTATTTTATAAATTATTTTTTATTTATAAGTAAAGACAAATATGACGTTTTTGTTCAAATTTACTGTGAACCGGCGAATGACTACGCTAGTAGACAAGGGAGGGTAAATTATTTCGGGTCGAGACACTAAAAGAAAAATAATATATTGTTTTCATTCCTAATATTGTGGGTACAGTATTGCGGCCCGCGTGCCAACAAGAGACAAAAAATGTTGGCCCTCTGACCTTAAAAGGCTGAACACCCCTGCCTTAGTGCATGCAGCCACCAAAGTGGGTCTTAAGATGAATCGTTTAATTTAAACTATTCCTTCTGAAACTACACCTCTTTGATCAACGCCAGCCTGTCTCTGTAGAACGTTGGGCTTGGGTTCGAATCCCGACTGGCACGAAAGCAAGGAAGACACGAGTATGCCGTAATGTCGGTATAGCGCTTACAAAAACTGTATCATTGTACGAGAGGCGGTTTGTTCGACTCTCGGTTGGGGGACGTTCCGAGTGTACAAGTCCGATTAAACGTTTCAGCAGTTCTCGGGTCTCACGGGCACTGGGTATGTCAAAGGTATTCAAACGAGCTTCGGATTAGTTTTAATGTTTTATATGATAACTATAGTTGTTGTTGTGAAATAATTTGTACTCTCTGTAATACAAACCTTTGTTTTAAAATAAGCATTGTTTGGGATTGTTCACTCTTAATTGTAGTATGTTTTGTTTGCTTATTTTAGTTTGATATTTTTGTCAAAGGTAGGATTATCTATTTTGATTTTGAATCAGCACTCTTTCTTCTTGTCCAATGAGAGGCCTTCTATCACCTGATTGGTCAGGCTCTATCATTTCCCATCATTCCAGTTATGGCTAGTAGTTACAGTTGAGATATGGGCTTTACAGGAAACAACAGGGGGTGGGGGGGGGAGGAGTCTGTTAGTGATTCATTACCTTTGTGATGGAGCTTCAAGAGAGTTGGTCCACAAAGTTATACAATATTTGTAGAGATAGATCTACTTTCCTGAGGTGAGTCACATGTTCAAATTTTATTCAGTACTCTATTTCGAATATTATGGGCTACCAGATTGTTCAGGGTTATTTGACTTATTTCTTAACATTTCCATTGTTATAAAAACAACTTTAAATGTATTTAAGTTATTCAAGTTTATCGAGGTTTCAATAACAGCTCATTGCTTAAATATAATTGAAGCATTTTTATATATTAATGAAAATATCATAGCAGTTCCCAAATAATGTATATTTTAGAACAAAATTTTAGTAACAAAGAGAATGCAAATAGCTTACCACAAATGTAGAGTGATAAAAGTAATCTAATACTAGTTTGAAAATTCTTAAGTCCACTTGATGTTAAGTTGACAACACACTTGCCTAGCTACTATTTTACCCGTAGCAATGCACTATTCTTGCCAACAATATTTTTTAACAATGCACTATGGATGCCAACAATATATTACTTGTAATAATGCGCTGTTATAACAAACAGACTATCACTGGTAAAAATGCACCAGTAAATCGAACAATATATCACTACTAACAATGCACTATCAAAGCCAACAATTACACGTAAAAATGCACTAATAGGGTTAACATTTTATTACTAACAACAATACTATCAGAATCAACAATATATTATTAGTAACGATATTATCAAAGTCAACAAGATATTCAAAGTCAACAATATATTACTAGTAACAATACCATCAAACCCAACAATATGTTACTAGTAACTAAGCACAAAAACTAACTTGTTCTAGACAAGGAAATAACAATATGAAGTATCTGAGATGTGACGTATCTCCTTGACTCACTCATGGGAAGATAACGAACGCTCGTGAAGAGGCTCACCATATCAATGTGTGCGTAAAGCTCGTTACCGGGCCTCCTGTCCCTTCTCGCACGTTATCAACCAGCCGACTCTTTGTGACGTGAGGCGAATCCGTCAATTAAACCTGCAGCAGAGGAGGGTTGGAGCAGAGGCACGTCCCAGATTAATAGACTGCGTGCTCCCGCTTTAATTGTCAAGGCGTAGGAATAGGAATACGACCGAGAGATAAGAAAGGGGTAAACCTTTGTCATCCCGGGACAAGGCGTGCGTAAATTAGGTTCAAAGCGTGTGTGGGGAGGAGGGGAGTGATTACAGGCATAAAATCAGACGCTGTAAGCTCGTTTGGAAGTCGTGCGGTAAACCAAAATAATTGCTGGCACATTTCGCCTCGTCCTTTACTGGAAATCGACCTTAACAAAGACGAGAACGTTCAATTAAGTTTTTGAATTATCTTTAACATTCTATTTTGTTGTTTGAGAAACCATATTTTAATCTTTTTGATTAACAAAGCTTTATTTTAAAATAAACATGGTGTTCTCATTGCTATATAAAAGTACTACTTAGATTGCTTATTGAAGTTTTAATGATCTATTACTAGAATATTAATCCTTGACTCATTAGTATAGATTAAAATCAATATAGTCTAATTTTCACAGGAAGAGTCTTATTTGACATTATAACCTTATCTGACAGCTATAAAAACTTTATTAGATCTACTTTCTCGTATTCATACGTCAAGTCATAATCTACAGCTGTCACTTTTGATTAATTGATACCCATAAAATAACAAAACCTGTTTAGCACCGCGTCTTACCACCTGTTGAGGTTATACGCATATGTACTAATCACGCTAATGAGTTTGGAACGAGGATGGTTGAATTTAGAGGAAGTGTACAAACATTTGCGGGAAGTGAGAGTGGAGAACCATTTAAAAAACTCAGTAAACCTGACCGGGATTCAAACCCCAATCTCCCTGTCATCGGCAGTCTAGTCTATTGTGAGAGTGACGTCTTAGACCATGTAGTCACCGAAGCAGGTAAAATAACGTTCAAAAAAGATTAACGTATAAATAAATGTTTGAATTTTCTAAAATGCTCTTTCTATGAAGATTCAACTGGTGAGACATGGTAGAGAAAAATACTTTATTATAATTATAATTTTACGTTAAAAATATTTTTTGATAAACTGCATCTTGCAATAGAGAAGAGTAAAACATTGTCATATTCCTCGTAATCATGTTTAAATCTTCAAGAATATATTTTCTCTTTATTTCAGACTAGGTAGGGAATGAAATATCGCCATCACCTTTCGACGAGTGAAAGAGGAACAGCAAAGACAGAATAAGACCTTTCCAAAGGTCACCCTTAAGATCAAATAAATCCCTCCTTTCCACAAAAGAGGTCTTCCAAAGACAAATAACGCCTTCACTCACAATTTGCAATGCTAATGGCGTGAAACAAACCCTCCCAGTCATTTATCAATCTTGATTCCCGTTGTAAATCATTTGGCTCCCAATGGGTAAGAAAGACTTGGTGTTGATTCCCTTCCTCCAAGATCACGTTGACCTTTAAGAGCCCATATCACTCCCAGTAAACTGGGATATTAAATACAAGACCACGCTCGGACCAGAAATAGTAGTGCGGTAATTAACCGAACTAGATGGAGGTGTAAGGAACTGAACTACAAAGAAGGTTAGGGAAGTGAGCTAGAGGGAAGGGTAAGGAAGAGAACTAGAGGGAAGGGTAAGTAACTTAACAAGAGGGAAGGGTAAGGAAGTGAAATAGAGGGAAAGGTAAGGCAGTGAAATAGAGGGAAGGGTAAGAAACTGAACTAGAGGTAAGGGTAAGGAAGTGAACTAGAGGGAAGGGTAAAGAACTGAACTACAAAGAAGGGTATGGAATTTAACTAGAGGGAAGGGTAAGGAACTGAATTAGAGGGAAGGGTAAGGAACTGAAATAGATATATTTTATTTAGCACCGCGTCTTACTACCCGTTCGGGTTATACGCTTTTAAGTACTAATTACTCTACTGGATTAGGAATTGGGAAGGTTGAATTAGAGGAAGTGAACCCGCATTTGCATGGAGGGAGAGTGGAAAACAATTTAGGAAAAACCACCCCCAGTTCACCTGACTGAGATTCGAACCTCGATCTCCCCGTCCTCAGCAGTCGAGCTCAACACGACAAGCGTGTTAGCCAACTACGCCATCGAGGCGGATGAAACTGAAATAGAGGGAAGGGCAAGGAACTTAACAAGAGGGAAGGGTAAGGAAGTGAACTAGAGGGAAGGGTAAGGAACTGAACTACAGGGAAGGGTTAGGAAGTGAACTAGAGGGAAGGGTAAGGAACTTAACAAGAGGGAAGGGTAAGGAAGTGAACTATAGGAAGGTGTAAGGAACTGAACTAGAGGGAGGTGTAAGGAACTGAACTACGAGGAAGGGTAAGGAAGTGAGCTAGAGGGAAGGGTAAGGAAGTGAGCTGGAGGGAAGGGTAAGGAAGTGAGCTAGAGGGAAGGGTAAGGAAGTGAACTACAGGGAAGGGTAAGGAACTTAACAAGTAGGGAAGGGTAAGGAAGTGAGCTAGAGGGAAGGGTAAGGCAGTGAAATAGAGGGAAGGGTAAGGAAGTTATCTATAGGAAGGTGTAAGGAACTGAACTACGAGGAAGGGTAAGGAAGTGTACTAGAGGGAAGGGTAAGGAAGTGTACTAGAGGGAAGGGTAAGGAAGTGAACTAGAGAGAAGGGTAAGGAAGTGAACTAGAGAGAAGGGTAAGGAACTGAACTACGAGGAAGGGTAAGGAAGTGAGCTAGAGGGAAGGGTAAGGAAGTGAGCTAGAGGGAAGGGTAAGGCAGTGAAATAGAGGGAAGGGTAAGGAAGTTATCTATAGGAAGGGTAAGGAACTGAACTAGAAGGAAGAGTAAGGAACTTGAAGCAGAGTGCAGCGAACCATTACTTCCTTACATAACCTTGTCTCGGAGAAATGAAATGACAACCTAACACATTTGTTTCTTCCAGTTCGCACCTTCTGCTACCCGCAACTTCACAAAAGCATTCAAAATGTAATATTAAAAAATACGACTTCTCGACTCACTGACTTGAGGGCGCATTCGGAAAACCTGACAATGATTGTGAGAAGGAATAACGCGAACGTAGAAAGAAAAACTCATCATCGGAAAACCCAAAATCCATCTGATCCCAGCTTTAAAAAAACTCTTCTCGTTGAGCAAGACTAGATACAGACTGAACCCACTCATTTTTTTTCTTCAATTTAATCAAGTTGTTCTTTGAAGAGGTGGAATATAATATGTCGGATACGTATTTGCTACCATACATAACAAAGTTGAGATAAAAAAAACACGCCATTATACACGCGTTACAAAGTTGAAAGACGTTTACTTACGAAGGTATACATAAAATATAATTCGTGTTCAAATAATTTTTTGTTAAAGTAAATATTTGATAAATTTAAATTGCTATTTCTAACGTCCAGGAAAATTCTACATTTAAAATTGTAAACTATAAAAACAACTAAAAAGGTGAGAGTTTCATTTTTTAATTTAATTTTTTAAAGTGATTTTAATACCAGACTTACATGTTTATTAGTGACCTAAGTTCATTCGATAGTTCAAATCTTACTGCGTTATTTTAACAAGTCTATAATTGAAGATTTTTTGTTCATTGTTTTTTATTTCTTTAAAATCTGATTTAACTGATAAAATTTGATTAATTTATTTTTCTAAAACCATAATTTCTATGGATTTGATTTTTTATAACTGACTTAATAACTTGACTTAGATTAACATGTAAATATTTCAATACAATCGCAAATATAATTTTTAAATAATTAAATATTACTCCTACATCTAGTAATAACATTTTTTAAAGCATTTTGTAATTATTTATTTAATTTTTATCTTACTGTGTTAAGGTGAATTTATTTAAATTTTCTGGTGGATTTGTTGTGAACTAGCAAATGTTTGATTACTTCTTCTATGAGATCGGCTTTCAAAACTATAGATGAATCTATTTCGTGGTGTAAATCGGTTTAACACATCACTTCACTTAATACATTTTTGCGTGGAACTTCCATGTTTGACTTACTTGACAATACCTGAAACTAGTTGAGAATTTAAGAACTTTGTTCCAACATTTAGAGTAGACAAATACAGCTCCCCATCCCCCCTTCCGATAATTATTTTCTTTCACAGCTTGAACTTGTGACGGCTGTAGACACCGCCACCTAAGCAACCCCCTCGTGTTACAGTTAGTGATGGGCATAATCGAATGATTTAAAGAATCGAATAATCATTCGATTCTTTGAAAAATATTCGAATGAATCGCAAGAATTATTCGAATGATTTTGAGAAGTAGTAAAAAAGAGTCGGTAATAATCGGATATTTACTACTTCTAAAAGTAGTTACTTGATGCTCGTTTTGCTTTGTGCTACTATTCTCTTTACCCTGCTGTCGGATCTCCCAACACGCATTCTTTTGCGTTTGTGGCTTATCAAAACTTTTCTATTACTGCATTTAGTTCCTTGTGACAGTGTCAAAGACCAACAGCCACAATAAAATACTATACAGTGAATAAGTGATCGTATTTCTCAAATAAGTAGCTCACAATTAATATAAATACTTTTGCGTACGATTAATTATTAAATAAGGAAAATAAGTTTCCCTTTGTGTTTAAAAGAGTCGAAATAATTTACCCTTTAATATTTCCTAAACATAACAAAAATATATAAGCTTACAATCGTATAATTATTTCAGTGAATAAAATTATAATACGATCTGAATATTACGGCCGGGCAATGTTTTATTAAATACATAAAAAGTATATACTTATCTAGTTAATAAATTTAAGTCAACGTTAAAGAAAATTATCTCTCAAACCATTCGTGCTATATGCGATTAGTTAGTTAGGAAGGTAAAATTTTAAGGAAATGAAAAAGAACAATCCGCGTAGTAATGAAGCAAAATAATCGAATCATTTTGTAATTTTCATTCGAATTATTTTTGGCTGTTATTAGATTGTAAACTGTACAACCACTTAAACTTTGTATTAAATTAACCTTAAAATCATTCGAATGCGTAAGGTCGATTATTGTCTAGCAATGAGGACTATTTATTGAAAATGAACCTAATAGAAATGAAGACCTGTATAGAGATAGCCTGGAAACATTCATAATCATAAGGTCGATTTTCCTCAGCACTTCTGCGAAGGCTGGGGGTAAGAGAATGAATAGGCCAGCTCGCGTCAAGTCAGCTATGTTTTCATTCGAATGATTTTGAAAGAATCGATTATTTAGAATAATCGAATGAATCGATTCTATTCATCCGATTCTGCCCATCACTAGTAACAGTAGTTCTTAGAAGGACAAGGAAGCTCGTCTGGCCCACCATTCAGTGAGTATATTTTAGCTTCAGAGCAGTAGGCTGGTCTTGCACTTTCACTCTAACCTTGCCGGAAATTGTTTACATATTTATTTTTTAATATGTCTGAAAACCCTCCACCGAGTCGTACTCACAAGAGGAATAAATTTGCTAAATATATGGCCACAAAATAGGAAAGAAAAGCTGGAAAGTAATGCTTTTTTAGTAAATATAATATAGCTATGTGGAATATCCTAAGTTTGATAAACACCTGTTTTAAAGATAACGTATTTTATTTATAAATATTTTGTTTTAGAGAAGCCATCGAGGCAAATAACAATGTTATGACTATGGAGTTTGATCCAATCGTGTCACCACAGCCCTGTACATTTAGTCTTCGTGAACCAGCGCGACATAAATCAGAAGGTAATCATTTACCACGCTTTTACTATTCAGTTCCTGGCTAAACTTGACATTGCAAATAACAATAACAGATATACCCTCATTTTGGTTGGAAGAACAGTAGAGTATAATCAAAACATATTTCTTTGCGGCCAACATTGATAATATTTTTTATATAAATTGTGTTATTTGATAGGTATTGATAATATCTATCAAAAGTAGCATCAGCAGATGACATGACTATACGTATGAATATATTAACATTGTTTTAGTAACTTTAGTAACTAACTTCTACAGTTCTTCCTACCAAAATCATACTATACTATCAAAAGAGTGTACCATAAAAATAGTACGTCAACGGTAATACAAAATTTAACTCTTTAAAGCATTGGGCTACTGCTACTACATATCCTTCACTGCTCAGGCTCTTAGATTTTGCTAATGTCTATGAAACCATCCTTCCTCCCCCCCTTCCCCTCCAAATGGTCAGACGACGGACGAAAAAATGGTAATTTAGAATTAAACAAATTTGAGTGGATCCGTAGTCCAGAATGACCTTAAAATGTCACATTTTTTGAGTGTTAAATATAAGGATGTTTGGTAGATATTCCGGGTAAATGTTTCTTCACTTACCCCCAAAGGTTTCTTCCTGGATCCACCCTTACCCTCCACCCGACCAAAATAAACACCGTTAAAAACAGAAATTGAATATCAGTTCCCCAACACCGGTAAGTTTGCTCCCCGACTATTAAAAATTCTTATTTAAAAAATATGTTTGATGGTACCAAATTTGTTCCAGATTGTTCTAAAAAAAATTGCTTGTTAAAATTTGATTCATAAATGAAATGTTTACGTTTAACTTTATTTCAGGGTGACCTGGTGGTCTAGGGGTAAGGTGTCAGACTTCTATGCTGGCGGCCGGGGTTCGATCCTCGGTCCCAGCAAAGATTTATCTGATTACCAAACCCTTCCTTTACCTCTGACAAGACACCTTGTGAATGTGAGGAATGCCAGGTCTCCACCGTGGTTCGGATTCCACATAAAACTGTAGGTCCTTCATTTCATCTCACAATCACTCTACCATTAAACATTAGCGTAAGTGCGTATAACCCGAACGGGTAGTAAGACGCGGTGCTAATAATAATAATAATAATAATAAACTTTATTTCAGAGTCCTCTTATGGATAGTCTACAAACAACATACCCGTTCGTCCGACTCGTAACCATGCAATCACAAACTTACTCGTAATTACATTCATCTTAAATTCATAATAGTCATTCTACAATGAAAAGTCGTAAGATGTAATTTCCACTAATAGGAATTAAGACGAGTTAACCACTGAAGAAAATAATAAATATTACAGACTATGCCAATAGAATCGTTGAAACAACAATCAAAAGACCATTAAAATAAATAAACAGATAGTTTTGTTATTACAAATTTGTAGATCATGGTTTTGTTTTATTTATTATTACTATAATTATTAGTAATAATAATAATAGTATTAGTACACAGTAAGGAAAAAACGCGCTCTTATTTCATGGCTATTGAATATTAAATGTAATGTAATCTCTCACAACTTAAAACATAAACAACCCACAAGTTTTTTGAAAATAACTTTAATTAAAAATAAAATCAATTTTATTTGGGAAGCTCTTATTTCTAATACACTGGGTGAGAATCATAACATTGATATTTTAAAAACAATATTAACCTATTATTGCACCTAAATTTCACTTAGCCACACATTCTATGAAACTATATAATTGAATTCCATTTTAAAAACCAAAGTACCACACAAAAAGACGATATAAAAGGCATAGAGCAGACATACACAACCATAGACTATGACTAAATAATTAAAGCCATATTAAAGTTTTCAAAAATACATCTCTTCATAAATAAACATTATAAACTATTAAATTATTGTTTTTATTAATTAATTTTAAAATGGAGTATATTCTATTATATATATATTATTTCCAAGAAAATAAAATGTTATCCTAGATTATTTAACTAGGTATTAATTTTATTGGATTATAGTGGTCTGATTAATTGTTTGTGATTGGCTGATCGCAAGCAAACGTAACTACGCATTCACAATAGATGGACAATGTTCTGTTCCGACATACGATTGTGTTTGCATGTGTTATTGTAGACAAACAAAATTACTTAGTTGCGTAATTGTAGTTTCTGTCAATTTAGGAATAGTAGTTAGTAAACAATAAAATAGAAAATGTAGCATACAATGTAGCCTTGCATCGACAAATGAGAGATGTACCATTTTCTGTTTTGGCCAGACTTATATTCCAATCTCCTGTGATTAAATGATCTAATGTTTTTATTGTAAATTTGTTATTTATAATTGTATCATTGACTTCAAAGCTTTACAACACATTTCTAAACCCAATGTATCAATTAATAAATTTATATCATTGAATTAAAATTAAAATATATATTTGTGTGTTTGTATGTGTGTGTCTTTTGTATGTTTAAGGATATGTGTGTAGGCGCTATACAGCATCTCCAAAATCAAGATACCTAGAAAGTTTAAATCCTACTACCTACGAACTAAATATTGTCTGTCGGTGTGTTGTTCAATCACATCTAAATAACTGTACAGTTTTAGGGAACCTGGAAAACTAAAATTGCCAGGAATGTAGTGGGATTACTCCAAATACCCCATTAATTATTAAATATTTGAATTTTTTAATTGTAGATTGGTGAAATGTCTTAGCATGTTTTATAGAAAAGTCTAAAAATCAAAAATGGAATAAGGTGGATTCAAAATAGCCGATCGAATTAGGCCAGAAACGTTGAAAATGAATTATTCTTTTTTCTAAACTGTTTTGTAAACATGGCAGTTGTGTTATTCATGAAACAGAATTACAAAAATTAATTTAAATAGAACAAGCAAGATGCATTCACTCTGAGCGCAGGGTGGCGCAGAATTTGTAGCATCCAAAAGGGGCAGATGCCACAAATAAATAAAAAAAAAGATGGGGGGAGTTTAACCCAGAGCGAGTGCCGAGAAGATCTAGGTTGTAAATGCAACCTAGACATTACAGTCCCACAACTCTCGACCCTCGAACCAGTTGTGGATATCAAATAAGTGAACCACTATCTAATCAGACAGCACGAGACTGCAGCCTTCATAAAGTTCATATAAAATTATAATGTTTGATGTGCATACCTCGGGAATAATGGGACATATATTAGCAAGATAAACAAACAGATCACGGAAAATTGATTTTTATTAACAACGCTCTATTGATGCGTAAAAGTTTAAACAATAGTATACCATTTAAATTGGTTAAAGGGAACCAATTGAAATATTCCATTTAAAGTTTAACATAGCATTTTATATCAGCTTATTGCGTACGCGAGACAAAATCAAAGACTTAACAAATAAAGTCATATGGTACTATTTAAAATAGATTGAACATTAAGGTAAACAAAAATCTCTATCTTAAAGAGACGGCCTTCCAGTAATGACAGATATATAACTATTAAATAATTTATCATTAAATATTTAATTCCTACATTTACAATCAAAGATTTACTAACAAATAAAAGGAGTTTTGTAAACGATAATAAACTATCACAACTTAACCAATTAAAATTACTCTTTTAAGATTTAACCTGTTACCAACATATATCAAATATATAATCGTCAGCCAAGAGAAATGGCGCCAAAAGTCGTTACATATACAAATTTATCCTTCGACAAAAACCATAATAAACTCTCGTCAAGACCCAAAAACGGGTATTCGTGAAAGTTATTAGAATAATTCTCAAAATTATCATGATCAAAAACTTATCAAACCTATCGTGATATCAATTATATTTTTGATTACGCGCAAAGACCTCTTAATACCAAAGAGTAAAAGAATGCTCCTAACCATACTCTGTTACGTTATTAAATTTAAAAGTGTGGCCAAAAAGAGAATTTAGAAAAATAATTATTAATTATAAAGTTCCATAAGGCGAAACAGAATTTTGATCTTACATTTCTATAGACGGAGAAAACAGGAGCTTTGTGTTATTCCTACTAAGACATAGGCCCAATTGTGACGATATCGGTACAGAAAGCATAATATATACCCAACTCAGTGGAGAAAGACAGGAGAAGGGGGGAGGGTATAGTTCTGGACTACCATGGAAGAATGTGGCAGCGTCTCGATCTTTCTAGCATGGAGACTCGCCATTGCGCATGCCCGGCCAAGCCAGCAGCCGCTCTGATTGCCACGCCTCAGGCTCTCTTAGTGTTCTGTTAGGCCGTGACAGTGAATGTTCGTCTCGAGGACTTGAGCCGTTGTTCCATGCGAGTCTTGTCAGGAGGTGAATGCGGTAAGTTTCTTCTATAATGTTGTTGTTTACGTCTGTCTTGTAAGCCCAATGCTACATGATTAATATTCAAACAAGATTTAAGATTTGGTTGCTTTCCCTGTGGTTAATTTTATATAGAACTAGCTGAGATGTCCATTCTTTGAATGGCCGCAGTTCCAATTTGACATTTCTTATATTTACAACATAGTTGTATACTTGCCACATTTCTGTTTTCTACCACACATAGAGGTTGTTTATATTAGTTATGAAATTTTAACCCCCTTCCCTCATCTAACCAACTCCTTATAGATTTACAATTATCGACTTTACTGGGTTCTTTGGAGTGGTCCATGTAGTTTCTTGCCAAATTTCAAATGTAAACCCCAATTGAGGCGTTATATCTTGTAAGTTTAAAAGGGCTAGCCTGATATATTGTGTGTACGCCACCTTTATGGTGACATTTGATATAACGATTGAATTGGGTCAAAGTTTGCTGCTCTGTATTATAATAATTAAAAAGGGATGATGTATTATTTTATAAATTAAAAGTTCTTAATGTTTTATAGTTTATTTTATTTTAAGTAGATAAACAGTTTTTTGCTGAATATTTCACACGTTGTAGATTTTAATAAAAGCCCGACTATTACGTTGTATGCATGCTAATTCCCGACACGTTAGATTTAGAACACATTAAGATGTCATAGACTCTACCTACACGGCTCCTCGTCAGGAAGGAAAGTGAAGAGATACGTACCCTGAAAGGGTATATCAAGCGACACTTCCTTCTCGAAACTTCCCAAAAGAAAAAAGGTGTGGTCATCCAGGTGCGTTTCTGTTCACAAAACTGCGTTGTCTTTTTAGACAGAGACGTAGGAGGATGTCGCCATACCTTGCAACTTAACAACTTAACACAAATAAATCTTACTACTCGCTCTCATTTAAAATATCGTAATTTTGAATATAGATGTGAATAATAAATTATTAGGATGTATAATTCCATATCATTACAATCTATTATAATCCCATTTCCTCATGCCCCATTTTGAAATTTAAATTATTTTTACGTGGTATTTTGAAGTAACCTATGGTGTACAATTATGCCAAATTTTGACCTTCTATCTATTCGAGAAGTGGGGTAAATAGTGATGAGTAAGTAGGTGAGTGAAGGCTTTTTCTTTTTCTTTTATATAGGGAAGATAAATCCCCCCCTTCCCAATCCCAATTTCACAGAGTCTCTTTTAAAAATGTGAAATAACCTAACCTTTTTGGTTATATGGAGTGGTCCCTTTAACTTTCTGCATTGTTTAAAGTTTTACCATCACTGAAAGTTGTTGTTTCTATTAGTTTAAAAAACCGCCTCCGTAGCGTAGTTGGCTAACGTGCTAATTTCGTATAGAGCCACATTGCTGAGGACGGGGAGATCAAAGCTCGGATCTTGGTTGGGTGAACTGAGGGTATTTTTTTCTGAATGGTTTTCCACTCTCCCTCCACGAAAATGCGGGTTCACTTCATATAAATTCAAACTTCCCAATTCCTAATACATCGGCGTAATTATCACTTATGCGTATAGCCCGAACGGGCTGTAAGACGCGGTGGTAATTTGAGCTCAAGATAAGCACAGATTCGACCTTCACAAATGTCCAAACTCAACTGGCGCGTTTGTGTTCAATGCAGGTATATTTTAGTAGTTTTGTGAAGGAAGGGTTTCTAGGAGGGGGTCATTTGATCGTTTTTACCTAATGAGAAATAAATTTGGCCCATGACGAATTTATCACGTGCACGATTCACCTTAAGGTAAAATACCTAATTGATCGAGTTCGATTTTTTTGACAATCACAATATTTTATCTCTCCAAAAGGTCATGGTAAAGTAAAACTAAAAAATACTCCTTAATCCCCCTCCCCAACCCTGATTTCCATTCCCTTTCATAACCATTATAGTTCGTTGGGTCGCGAAAATTGGTCGTTTGAAAATTGGATTGCGATTATATAAAAGATTGGGAAGCACTTATTTGATTCGAACGATGAGTCCAAATTTGATAAATAAATAGCTCTAATCTACTAGAAAATAACCCGCCTCGGTGGCGTAGTTGGCTAACGCGCTTGTAGTGTTGAGCTCGACTGCTGAGGACGGGGAGATCGAGGTTCGAATCTCGGTCGGGTGAACTGGGGGTGGTTTTTCCTAAATGGTTTTCCACTTTCCCTCCACGCAAATGCGGGTTCACTTCCTCTAGTCCAACCTTCCCAATTCCTAATCCATTAGCGTAATTAATTAGTACTTAAAGCCTATAACCCAAATGGGTTGTAAAACGCGGTGCTAAATATTATTACTAGAAAAAAATTAACTTTTGAAATTAAAGCCCTTATAAAAAATAGGTGCTTTATCAGCACGTAACTTACAAACTAACTTGATCAGAGAAATAAACCAAACCCCAGCGTACCTAGCGCTAAGTCTTTAAAAGCCCGGACGATAAATAAGACACTCCTCATCGTTTATTTAATATCCTAAGAATGGAACCAAGATCCCCTGACATCGTCGCACCACTCAGCTCACGGGACTGTGTAATTTACAAGTCTGAAGTTGTTTTTTTTTAGCTCAGAGTAGTTTAGCCTTCCATATTGAAAGAATAGATCGTTAACAGTCGAGTGAACGCGGTAAAAGCTGAACAATGCCACCACAGTGATCCATCATACAGAATGCCAGAGGAGATGAGACTCTTTATGGTCTCAGCAAACTAAGATTCATAGGAGAAAACAACCTTATCTGACAATACGTAAATAAAGTGACTCTAGTCTCGTGTAGGCAGACATATTCTTAGACATGTGGCCATGATATGTCACTTTTGATAGCTGTGAGATATAAGTGACCTTATGTTAATGTTGGCAACTCTCTATACATAAATATATAAACATCTTTTTCTTCAGTCAACAGCCCGAAGTTTGGTTTAAAGTGATTAATATCCATCTAGCGGTGTGTATGCATGCATGCATACAAGCATACAGCCCGTCGACTGGTTAGTGCTGCCCGCACCATCTGGGAGGTAGCCTAAGTACTAGAGAAACTCATGAAGTGTTTTGGTTCCCCGTTGCCTTCCGAGCTGAATTTCTATGAGCGAGGGTGGAAGGGCCTACCAATTTTGTCAGGAAAGATATTTCCACATACCTTACAGGTTTTTTTTACATGCCACAATCAACATGGAACCGATAGCTTTACTTGCACTACTAAGGAAGTTGTCCTATAGAATATTATCGCTCTAGAAAAATCCGTTGATCCCAGATGGGTTTGAACCCACGATCATAGGGTCTTGAGATAAGGACATTACCCCGCCAGTCTACTTCATAACACCCTATCCCTATCTTGAGCTAGTTCTATCCAGTACACATCATTGCACCCTATCTCTATCTTGAGCTGGTTCTATCCAGTACACATCATTACACCCTATCTCTATCTTGAGCTAATTCTATCCAGTACACATCATTGCACCCTATCTCTATCTTGAGCTGGTTCTATCCAGTACACATAATTGCACCCCATTTCTATCTCGAGCTGGTTCTATCCAGTACACATCATTGCACCCTATCTCTATCTTGAGCTAGTTCTATCCAGTACACTTCATTACACCCTATCTCTATCTTGAGCTAGTTCTATCCAGTACACATCATTACACCCTATCCCTATCTTGAGCTAGTTCTATCCAGTACACTTCATTACACCCTATCTCTATCTTAAGCTAGTTATATCCAATACAATTCATTACACCCTATCCCTATCTTGAGCTGGTTCTATCCAGTACACTTCATTACACCCTATCTCTATCTTGAGCTAGTTCTATCCAGTACACATCATTACACCCGATCTCTATACCGAGCTAGTTCTTTCCACATCATTACACCCTATCCCTATCTTGAGCTAGTTCTATCCAGTACACTTCATTACATCTTATCTCTATCTTGTGCTGGTTCTATCCAATACACTTCATTACACCCTATCCCTATCTTGGCGGTGCATGTCCAGCCCTCTGTAACCTACGAGATTTGATCATCCATAAATCTCTGGTTATGATTACAGGGCATTTAACTCATCGTTATGTAACCTCCTCCACTTCACACTATCTTCATCCCTTTTCTAACCATTTCTTAAGTACTATGTTTTCGAACATCCTACATTTCTAGTTGTCATTAAAGAAAAAGAGAAAATATTTCAAACCATGTACAGTATGTAAAAATATTGCTGTATAACCTCTCAATGAACACATTGTCACTCTCTGCTTGCTTCAATTAACACCACATTGTCACACCTCGCCTGCTTCAATGAACACCACATTGTCACACCTCACTTGCTTCAATTAACACCACATTGTCACACCTCGCCTGCTTCAATGAACACCACATCGTCAAACCTTGTTTGCTTCCATTAACACCACAATGGCACACCTTGCTTGCTTGCTTCAATGAACACCACATCGTCAAACCTTGTTTGCTTCCTTTAACACCACAATGGCACACCTTGCTTGTTTGCTTCAATTAACACCACATTGTCCCACCTTACTTGCTTCAATTAACACCACATTGTCAAACCTTGCTTCCTCCAATGAACACCACAATGCCAAACCTTGCTTGCTTCAATGAAAACCACATTGTCAAACCTTGCTGGTTTCAATTAACCCCTTAATGCCAAACCTTGCTTGCTTCAATTAACACCACAATATCACACCTTGCTTGCTTCAATTAACATCACATTGTCAAACTTTGCTTCCTCCAATGAACACCACAATGCCAAACCTTGCTTGCTTCAATGAAAGCCACATTGTCAAACCTTGCTGGTTTCAATGAACACCTTAATGCCAAACCTTGCTTGATTCAATTAACACCACAATGTCACACCTTGTTTGCTTCAATTAACACCACATTGTCAAACCTTGCTTGCTCCAATGAACACCACAATGCCAAACCTTGCTTGCTTCAATGAAAACCACATTATCAAACTTTGCTGGTTTCAATTAACACCTTAATGCCAAACCTTGCGTGCTTCAATTAACACCTCAGTGTCACACCTTTCTTTCTTCAATTAACACCACAATATCAAACCTTGCGTGCTTCAATTAACACCT
This sequence comes from Timema californicum, assembly GCA_902141385.1. NCBI lineage: Eukaryota > Metazoa > Arthropoda > Insecta > Phasmatodea > Timematidae > Timema > Timema californicum. The sequence goes on along the minus strand of CABFOW010004097.1, from coordinate 43,129 downwards.
CAGTGTCACACCTTTCTTTCTTCAATTAACACCACAATATCAAACCTTGCTTGCTTCAATTAACACCACAATGTCACTCACACCTTGCTTACTTCAACGTGCACATTGTCACACTTTGCTTCAATAAACACTATAATATGTTTTACACTGCTCAGCTAAATCAAATCTCTTCCTTGAACTAATCAAATTACAATATGAAACGTAGCAGTAATCGATTTTCAATCCCGTTGCTCGTAGTTTGAAGCCCTTGTACGAGTGAAATTGGGCCCCCGTGACCCAACGCTGAAGAACAGCGTAATAAAATCCTCAATAATGGCCGCCCTTTAGACTGAACTTGTCCACCAGCTAGCTATCTATTCCGCTGACCAGTGTTCTAGTTCGTAGCCCAGCCGCCTGGAGCACTGTGAGCAGTTCTCTTATCTCCCTGGAGATTGTGAGAATGGGGAGCGAGCGACCGTCGAGTTATTTTTATGTCTGTGCTGCTACAAGTTTTGAAGTAGTGGGGTTTCAAAGGGGGGTGAAGGGGTACCCTTGAGACGCCAGCCGGGTAGAAATGGACTGAGGTGTTCTCTTCCACCAAAAGAGGTATATATATATATATATATATATATATATATATAAATAAAAACACTGAAACAAAAATTCTTGGGGGATGTGTAAAAAAAACACACAAACAATGGAACAGTTATATATTCTATCCCAAAGCGTCCGATAATCACATTTAGCACCGTGCCGTTAATTGATTTTGTGATTACAAATAATTACTTGTCTGTGTCGCGTGGTTTTGTTGAAGTTTTTTTTAAATAAAAGTTTCAAATATTTTGTTCACATTGTCACTGTAATAAATTATATGTCTGATTAATACTAGACCTCCCATGACGGGAAGATCGTGGTTCGAATCTCGGTCAGGTGTACTGAGGGTGTTTTTTCATAAATGGTTTTTCACTCTTCTTCCGCGCAAATGCAAGTATATTTTCTATAACTATAACCTCCCTAATCACTAAACCCATTAGCGTAATTAGTATATAAGCGTATAACTCGAACGGATAGTAAGACACGGAGTTTTAAAAAATAATTCAAAAGATGTTGATATAGTTGGTTCGAAGTAGCTTTGGGAATTTAATAACAGTCAAAAAAATTACTAAAAATAATACCTTATCCGTCTGCGTTGGAAGAATGTTTTGTTTATTTTGATGGTTTATGGTGTATCTCCTACCTGGCAGGACGAAAAGAAATTTAGAAGTGCACGAAAACAAGATGCTTAAGAAAGTATGTGGCACGAAAAAAGATATATGTGATTATGAGTTACATATACTGTACTCATCAACAAACTTTGTAATGGTAATCAAATCTCGCAGGCTACGGAGGGCTGGACGTGCAGTGCAAGTGAAAGATCAAGATAGGGATAGGGTGTAATGAGGTGGACTGGATAGAACAAACTCAAGATAGAGATCGGGTGTAATGAGGTTGACTGGATAGAACTAACCCAAGATAGAGATAGGGTGTAATAAGAGATAGGGTGTAATGAGGTTGACTGGATAGAACTAGCTCAAGATAAAGATAGGGTGTAATGAGGTGGACTGGATAGAACTAGATCAAGATAGAAATAGGGTGTAGTGAGGTTGAATGGATAGAACTAGCCCAAGATAGAAGGATGTTTTAAGGTGGACTGAATTTAATTTTCTGAAAATTTTGTTTCAGGCTATAATAAATTGTATGTGTCGCTTTAATTAATGTTTTCCGCGTCTCCTAGTTTTGGTAAATTTCTGTCCTAACTTTGAAAATCGTAATTTAGAACCCAAGGGATCTGGAATCCAAAGAAGGATAATGTTCCGGTGTGAGCATTAAAATACACTTCATCCATCCATCCCACTCCTCATCGCCTCTGAACCTCCCAACAAATACAACCCCTAAGAGGGTTTGTTGAGGACCTTCTTGAAAGAGCTCAACGCAAACCACATGCGCCCTGTCCTGGTATCCACCGCAGCTGACAAGCCGCTCGCAGACCTCAAACACCCCTCTTACCCCCATCACTGGTAAAACCCTACCAGCCCAAGCTACTTTATTTCACCCGTTATTGGAAATTTCGATGTAGTGTGCAGGAGCGTGTAGTTTAGAAACCAATTTCATTTCGGGAGGGGGGGGGGGAGTTTCTATTCTTGCACGTTTTGGTTCCAACACTGGATGCAAAAGAGCCAAAATAATAGAATACGATCAGGAGGGTGAATATGAAAAAAAGTCATCTCTTACCAGACGTGTTAGATGCCCCATTCCCATCTCGCGGAACACAGTTTGGGAAACGCTACACTTAGGCCAATGTGATACCTGACGCCCACAAAAGTCTAATTACATGTAAACATCTGCCGAATGAGCATTCTCAACTTGAGATCAACATTGAGAAGTCTAAAGTGATGGGGAGTTCAGATAAATGAACAGTCGCTGAGAATCAAAATTGAAAACCAGGAGTTGGGAAACAGACCAGTTCGAGTTCCTGGGAAGTTTGATGACAAAGAATGTCTACTGCCCGAAGTAAATTAGGTCGAGGATCGCCATGACCAGGGAAGCTTTCAACAGGAAAAGGTTACTGCTGACCAGCAAGTTGAGTTTGGAACCGAGGAGAAATCTGAAGAAATGATACATTTGGAGCACTGCGCTGTATGGGGCAGAAATTTGGACTCTTGGAAGGTGGAGCAGAAAAAACCTTGGAGAGCTTTGAAATATAGTGCTGGGGAAAACTTTAGAAGATCAGGTGGACAGACTAGTGGTGACTAATGAACAAGTCCTAAGAAGAGTGGTGAGAAGATCAGGTGGTCAGACAGGGTAGCAAATGTACAAGTCCTAAGAATAGTGGTGAGAAGATCAGGTGGACAGACAGGGTAGCAAAGAACAAGTCCTAAGAAGAGTGGTGAGAAGATCAGGTGGACAGACAGGGTGACTAATGAACAAGTCCTAAGAAGAGTGGTGAGAAGATCAGGTGGACAGACAGGGTGACTAATGAACAAGTCCTAAGAAGAGTGGTGAGAAGATCAGGTGGACAGACAGGGTGACTAATGAACAAGTCCTAAGAAGAGTGGTGAGAAGATCAGGTGGATAGACAGGGTGACTAATGAACAAGTCCTAAGAAGAGTGGTGAGAAGATCAGGTGGATAGACAGGGTGACTAATGAACAAGTCCTAAGAAGAGTGGGTGTGAGAAGAGAACAATTTTGAATGTGATTCTTTGGTACAAAGCAAATTGGATCAAACATATCCTTAAGAGGAACTATTTTCTGCACGACATCATAGCAGGATGATTTTAAGGCATGAAAATATCCTGGGAGCTAAAGGTGGTGGCAGAGGACAAGGCGCAGTGGTGGTCTCAGTTCACTGACACAAGTAATGGACCTGTCGTAAGACAGAACACCTAATAAGTGTAGTAACACCCTGCGAATAAACACTCTCAACCTATGTGAGGTGTAGTGTTGCGGCAGCCTGTGAGTGGACACTCTCAACCTATGTGAGGTGTAGTGTAGTGGCAGCCTGTGAACGGACGGGTGGTCGGTCCGTTTAGCTGAACACGGTCCCGTCAACCACATCTGGCTTCAAGCATCTTACACTTGATTAAATTCATTAACTCGATTTGATATCAGCCCCGGTGAAGTGGTAATGTGTCCGTCTCACTTCAGAGGACAAGATTTCGTCTGGCTGAAGGAATTATCCTGACAATTGCTTCCTAATCAGAAAAACTTTGGTCAAAGGGACTTTGTACCGAGGAAGGATTTAAGGTTTCACTGCGGGAGGACTTAATTTCTTAGGTAGGATATAATTTAATAAAATCACACATTTGTAGCCGGCCATTTCCGCACATCCATCATAGACTCTGCCTTAAAATACGAGTGAAGAATGACCCTGGGCACGTGACAATTCCTTGATAGCTCCGTGGTTAGAGCATTGGTGTACTAAGCCAAAGGTCCCGGGTTCAATTCCCGTGTCCAGGTATGACTTTTCAATTTTCAGAATAGAATAGAATTTGCTCATATTCTTCGATAATTTTGTTAAGTAAAAATTATCTCAGGTAATCCTATTTCCTCTCTATTTCCAGTATAAAATCTTAATTCTCAATTCCTCTTTAAGCCCGCTTCGGTGTTGGAATTATCTAAGGTTTCACGTTCTCAAAATACTGATATGCCGATTACAGGACGATCAAGGCTCGAATAATTCCGGTTGGATGTACTAAGGGTGTTCCTTACTAAATGGTTTTCCACTTTCTCTCGATCAAAATGCGTGTACACTTTCTTTAGCTTCAACCTTCCCCAATCTTAATACAGTTGGGTAATTGTTACATATGTGTGTAATCTGAACGTGTAGTAAGACGCAGTGATAAAAAAATACACAACTTTATTTTGTGAAGAAACATGAAGAGGGGCATAGGGAGACTGAGTTAGCCCGGGTACAGTTTGATATGTCATACGCCAAGTAGTCTGCCGGTGGGCCCCAAACCGGGATTAAAGCAGACGGTGGTCTTGGGATAAAGAGCTTGCCTCATGGCTCGATGTTCGTGGGTTCAAACCCAGCAGGGGTCGACGGATATTTCTTGAGCGATAAAAAAAAAA
>CABFOW010004097.1:0-34979 GCA_902141385.1 Timema californicum | reverse complement strand
CCCCCCCCCCCCTCCTCCAATATTCTATCTTCTTTTATTTATCCATAACGATGATTACAATTCACTCAAAATGTAATAAAAGTAACTCCATGGTGTCAGCCCACATTCAGGCTATACCTACCGAGTGACTACCAAACTGTTTGGCGAATTAGTGCCAACTCTTGCAGATAGAGGGTGTCATGTGGTCAGCACAACGATGACTCCAGCCATTAAGCTCGGCTTTCTATACCGGAGCCACTACTATTTTATTCGAGTAGCTCCTTATTTATCCACCGTAAGCTGAATCTAATCCATTCCAGACCCACTGCTTCTCAGATAATCTGGACGCGCCGGGAATCAAACCTGGGACCTCTGGGTCCGTAGCCAGAACCTATGACCACTAGACCACATAGGTGGTCCTCAAATTGTAATGATACCTACATAGTTAGAAATTTAAGAAATATTAATGTCGGGGCTAAGAGTGGAATGGGCACATTTCTGAATGCATAAGAGAGACAGATCCTATTCAATTAGCCTAGTGTAGATAAAAGCACACAGTTAGCAATACTCAAAGCAAACAATCATACTAAGAGTAAAATGAAGTGACACATCGATCAAGCGTCCATCAGATCTTGTTGAGAGGGAATCAGGTGAATTGTCCAACTCACGTTGCAATTAAAACTATTTCTCAAATTCCTAACTTATCTCACACAATGCTGCTTGGAAACAAAATTCTCTCCCAACTTGAGAATTTATGCTTCAGAAGCTATTTAGATGCGTAAACTCTGACTAACATAGAGGAGATTATCTTTGACTATTAATACTCTATCGCTACGTCATTGGTTTATTGCTAAGATATTTGCACATGTCTTTTGCTGTAAGCAGGGGTGCACCCAAGGGGGAGAGGGGCATACAGGGTATTAGACCCCCCCTCCTCAACACCACAAATAATGTCAATAGAAATTTAACTTATATTAAGAATAGCTAAAATATATAGCATTGAAGATGTGTCGAACGTATATGCTACATTTTAAGACCAGGCTTCAGACTTAAGCCTAATATTCAAAATGTTTACCGTTGTACAAAAAATTAATAGTTAAAAAAACATAAAAATAATAGCTTTGATACCATTTGTATTATTAAAATCTCTTAATTATTATAAAACTACTCCAAATAATTTATAAAAGCATTTACTATTCAATTAATATTAAATATTCTTGGCCTTCAGGGCTTAGGAGGCTGTAGAACCCCAAACCCGATCTCCATCAAAATGTCATTCTTGCTACAGTTTTGATTGAATGCCTCCCCCAAAGTAAATGGCTGGGTGCGCCACTGATTAAGTAAATTATAAGAAAATATATTTTATTTTACCTCTTCCTTATAAATCACCTTGAAATGGTAAAATCACACTCCTGACTTTCTGATTATTTTATGTATAATTATATAAAATCACAATGACTAATAAGCCGTTAATGTAAAACAAAAACTAAAAGAACACTATTAAAACTCCACGATCCTTTCTACTAAAGATACACAAGAATTACCGTTAAAATATTACTGGTTGGTGACGGGCGCCGATTGAAGTGATACTGTTTAATCATCTGATAATCGCCCCATGATCGAGAACTAATTAAAGCGGTATGGAATTATTATGTTATAATTTGTATTTATAGCCCCGTTATCGAGAACTAATTAAAGCGGTATGGAATTATTATGATATAATTTGTATTTATAACCCCGTGATCGAGTGCCAATTATATTGATACGGAATTATGGGTGATATTTTAATTGAATAAATAAGACCTTTAATGTTGCACATGATTTATTAAAGTTATTTCATCTTCGGCACTGAAGATATAAGTTTATATGATACAGCTTAGTTGAAAAACCGATTTCAGTTAATGGCACTGTTAGTTACTACTACTGCTATATTTATGCTACCACCACTGTTTATAATTTGTTAGATTTATGCGACCGGCACTGTGTATAATTTGTATTGGCACCCTCTGTGTATTCATACGCACAAGCAGCTTATATATGACCTACCCCTTGGACCGCTAGTGACCAGTGTCAGAACCAACAAATTGAAAGAGTCCTGGCGACAGGTGTTATGAAGACTGGCTTCCTATTAGGTAGAGGGCTAGCGTTACTTGCTTTTTTGGTAAATACTGCGGAGTTGACTTTTGAAAGAAAAAATAAGTTTTAATTGTGTAATCCTTTGATATTATTTCTGAAAAGCGCGTGATTATCCATGGATGAAGTATTGAAAGGATGTTTTAGATACAATACTTTAAAGAATAATGCACTTTATCCATGACTTTTTTAATTTATGAGATGGGTTCAAATCAGTATCGTTACACCGTCAACTACGGTTAAAGTAGACCCGTCACCCGCCCTCCCCCCTTCCCCCTCAGCCCCATTCTAGCAGTGCTAAAATGCCTAAATTTGAAAGAATAGTTAAATGTGTTTGCCTAATACATAATAATACATGGGACTAGAATACCTAAACATAAATCAATGTATTTAATAAGTGTATAAGTTAAAGCTTGTTACGTATACTAGATATTGTTTTACAATTCATTTTATATTTTTTAATGTATTTTTACTTAAACTATACTGAATTAGCTTAATAAATAAACAATGTGATCTTGAAATCTTTTTTCAATAGTTGGCACAAAGCTTAGCTTGCTATACATAAACAGCATGACCTAGAGTGTAAGAACCCGAGCTTATTGGCCAATTACTTATGGGCGAGGGGAAAGGAGTGTTGAAACCACCTAAACATTGGGCTAGGTCATTAGAGCCTCCCTAGCTTGCCTTGCGGTTTTCAAGCAGCAAACCCTGGGTTTCTTATTGTGTTAAGTAGAACCTTTTGGAAGAATAATTACTTAAAACACAGTATTCTTGGAATATGAACCAATATTAGTTTTAAAATTAATAATTAATTATATGTATATTTATTAACAATTTAAACATTAGTATTTACACAGTTCAAACAGACAGCATTGAACTAAACAAAAAACTAGTCCATATCATTATGGGTATGCGGTGCAGGACTGGCATACCTGGAGAAAACGCTACTGTATTTAACGTGCACTTTCTGAATCGATTTATTATACCACACCCATCTTGGTGGCATAGTTAGTTAACGCGCTAGTTTCGTGTTTTAGGTAAGACTGTCGAGGACAGGTAGATTGAGGTTTGAATCTCGCTTGGGTGAATTGGGGTGGTTTTCCACTCTCCATCCACGCAAATTCGGGTTCACTTCCTCTATAATCAACTTTACCAATTCCTAACCCATTATTGTAATTTGTACTAAAGGTGATTAGGTCAGCAAGCCTCTCCTAGAATGAATGGGCTATAACATTTTGACAAGGAATTTTAATCATGGGATAAGGGTTGGGGTCTAATGTGAAGGGGAGGATGGGCAGGCGGAGTGGGAAAGTAAGCTGGGATTGCCAGCTATTTGTGCCTAGCAATGTTGTCATAGCACTACCTCTTTTTTTTCCGCTAAGGAACTTAACTGTTATAAAATGAATGATCACAGCATGGCTCACCCGAGAGTTGTGGTCTTGAGTTTGAATCCTGGCTACTAAGATTAATAGAATATTAATAATTTAAAATACTGAACTTATTATTACACGTGTCGTAAAGTAGTTATTGTACCGAATACTACTAGGCCTATATTTATAAAATGTGTTCTTAGAAGAAACAAATATGTACCGGTATTACTAAGCAATTCAATAAAATGATTTTGAGTGATTAAAGATTAAGGATTCTTTTGTTATTATTTTAGCACCGAATCTTACTATACGTTCGTGGTATACTCACATGTACTAATCACGATAATTAGTTAGGAATTAGGAAAGTTGAATTTAGAGGAAGTGCACTCGCCTTTGCGTAAAGAGAGTGGGAAACAATTTATAATAAAACTACCCTCAGTACACCCGATCATGATCGAACCCCGATCTCTTTGTCTTAACAATGGTCTAGGCTATGACGAGAGTGACGGATTAGAGACCATGTTAGTACCGGAACAGGTTTTATAGTAATTTATTTTGTAGTAAAAAAAGTATTAATTTTCTTTATAATCAAAATAGTTAACAGAGCTTATTATGAGCCCCTTACAAACTGACCGACAAGCTGTAGAAATGTTGGAATGCCACGCGCATAAGAAGGCAAAGGGATCGGCAGCCAACTGGTTGACCAAATAAATAAACATATTTCAAACTTGAGTGTGTCAATTGATCGGCACGTTTAGGACCATGTGATAATATATATAACTGTTCGACATGAGAGGACCTACTGGTATACAAAAGTCGAGGTGGATTGACCAATTGACAGACAAGTTAATAAATTGCAAACAAAATCATAAACGTAAAATAACACGTAAGGTCTATTAAATATTATTTTAATATAATTTAGAACTCTAATAAATAAATACATTTGTGGTCATATGGTCCAATATGTAGATATCCCAATGAACTGGAATCCCGGTGTTGAAGAGATCGGGGTTAGAATCCTGGTAATAAGTAAAAAGGTATTTATTTACCCCCTAAAAGCTTATTCACTATCCCTCCACGCAAAGGAGTGCATATTTCCTTAAATTTTACCTTTCTCATTCCTTATTCTGCGTATAGCTCAAACGGGGAGTGAGAAGCTAAGGGGGAAAAAATACCAATTTAGTATATTTTATTTTTAGCACCAAGTCTTACTACCCGTTCGGGCTATACGATAATTTTGTGGATTAAAATCATCATTAATAAAGCATACATTTTCTAAGTTGGTATTTTTGGGTCAACCAGTTGGCTGTCGATCATTTTGTCCGCATATTTATTTGTTCAACCAGTTGGTACAAGTCATGTCCTACTTATGTCGGCTACTTGTCTGTCTTCCACTTTGTCCTCCCATGTCGACCAGTTTTTCTGCATCAGTGATGAGGGTAAAGTCATCAGTCTCATCTTATTTGATTTGTCAGTGATAGGGAGATCAAGGTTAGTATCCCAGCAGGATGTAATTATATGTTCGGTTCTAGAGGTCTCCGACTCTACCTCTACGCAAATGCTGATGCATTTTCTAAAAATATACCTTAACTTGCCCTTCCCAATTAGTCAAGTGTAGTCCAATACCTTAGCTCAGTTGGTAGCGTGTCTACCTGCTGAGCTAAGGGTCCTAGATTCGATTCCCAGCATGATCAGATAATGAAATATGGGTTTCCCTTTCATAGTGATTAATTGACGGCCGGGGGCTGGGTGTTGTGTCTGTACTATATTTAATAACATAGAATAATTAGTTCATAAACGTATAAGCCGAACGGGTAGTAATACACAGTGCTAAGCTAGGTGGATATCCCGGACGTGTAATAAGATGTGAAGTACCGGTATAGAAAATTACACTATATCGTTATATTGTGACAGTTAGAAAAAGTGTTTATTTATGTTATGTTCAAAAAAGTTAGTAAAAAATATTAAGAGCTTAAGAAATCCCACAGGAATTCACAATATTACATAAACCGCATGATATAGGGGACAAGGTTTATATACTAGAGATTGAAATAGTTACTTACTAATTATCTTTCCACAAGTGATTTTGAAAACCTATACCAAATTCAAAAGAAAAAGAAAAATCGTAATGAGACTCAGTCTATTTTGACAAAAAAAAATAATCAAGGGACTTGACTAAGTTTGCAAAGACTAAACTCACGCATTTAAAACAATTTTATCTAAAAATTGTTCTAAAACAGAGTATTGTAGTAATATTATAAATGTAGCTTATCCACTGCCTCCGTTCGACGTGTGACCTGTCACAGGACGAAATGATACACCATAGATAAGTGATTGCGGACCTCTTGAGTCTTGATTGTTACGTCTTGGATAAATTTTGTTTCTTAAGATTCAGATGGATGGACACCTACTATATAAGAACTATAAAGTTGTAAAGCCTATTTCTCAAAAACTATACATAGTAAAAACATGCGGTTTTTTGTATTATATTAAACTTGTAAATTTAAAATAAACTATATTAATGAAAAAGTTACAAGTTAATATTTACCTTTTTGTAATAAGTCGTAATTTCAATTAAATTTAAATTAAATAAAACATTAAATACAAGAATATAATTTTGAAGTTATCATATTATTATAAGGAATAAGATAATTTTCTATCATACAAGAGGAATATTTATAGTACAATAATTTTTATAAAATTTTATATTTTCAAATTAAATCATGTCTAAACTGTGGAAAAAGTTCAGTAGCTTCCCGGTAGATTGCTCTGTCTTCAGAAGCACCTCTCCCTCTTTTTTTTTTTCTGTAAACCCCACTACTCCCCTTCCCGCAGACATTTATATCTTGTTCAGGTAAAACCATTGACTTGACACTAATTGTCTGTCACCTCCAAACCTGAGCTAATTAAAATGTTCCCTGTGATGTATTTGTATGATCTATGCTAAAAGTTTTTTTATAGAGTAAACTTGATCATATTTACCTTATAAATAATTGACATAAACAATGTTTCCTTCATTAGATAAAACCTATTTGTATAACGTTGGTTTTGTAAGAGAGAGGTGAAAAGGATTTCTCTAAATAGTTTTATTCATGTTTTATAGACGAACAAGACCTTTTCCCATCTATAGCAGAATTAATTTTGAATATATTAAGATTCAGTGGCGCATCCAGGAGTTTACTTAGGGGAGGGTGGGCATGTGTATCATCGCTTTTATTTCTACCCCCTGAAAATATGCATCAAATTATTTAGTTTGAGACATGTCGGACCACGTGCGATGGCTGCATTCATACAATTGCACGGCGGTGCCACCCAACCACCGATGGACATCGAGGCCCAGGGCAGTTTTTAGGTATCTTTTTTTAGAAATACTTTTTAGAGAAATTACACACACACACACACACATGTATATACAGGTTTTCGAAAAAGGGGTTCAGAAATTATGGATCTTATCGTACACATTGACATGGGTAGAATGATTTTAATGATGTTACATGACCTCCAGTTGTGTCGATACGTCGCTAAACTCCAATAATAATAATAATAATAATAATAATAAAAGCGTCTTAGACATTATAGGTCCAAAAACCTACTCACATAGCGTTAAAGGCAATTTTGTATTTTAGTAATAAAAAATAAATGGTACGGTGCACCACACAGATTTTTTCTCGCATTTATCTTGAAATAGACATTTAATAAAAACTCGCTAAGATTTGTGAAATGAATTAACCCTAAACCAAAAATCATAAATGAAATAATATACACCGTTACTTGCTCTATGAAGGGGTGGATTAAGGGTCGTGCGAAACGGGTGGCTGCCCGGGGCGCCAGCTTGAGGGGGTGCCAAACAGAGATAGACATGACCGGACGTAACCTGGGCGTGACTTGAAAATAGTCGCTAAGCCTAACAACTCAAAACCTAATGTAGACAGGGCGTGATAGTGGAGTTGCTAAGCTTAACAAACGTTCATTAGTTGATACTAACATGACATTTTACACATTAGTATAGTATCCTGTCATTGATAAAATATGACATCTTCAGTAAAAATTTCCTAAAAAAAACTATCAAAATTCCATATAGACAATTAAAACAAGATAACAAGTACTAATCTATTTCAATAAGAAGAGACAGGTGGGGACTCAGAATTGATTTTGCCGGGACACGCCCAAATATTGAGGAACATTGCCCCAGCGGACCATTTCGGTATCGTGAGCATTTTCACGTCTTGATCGAAGAGCACACGTCGAAGAAAAGAAAGAGTATCGTCTCTGCTCGCCACTCCTGTTGACAGCGCTAGTGAGGAAGTGGATTTATTCCGCAACTCTTCCTCCCACCCCGTTCCCCATAGATCTCCTGTTGTACTCCGGGCCAGTTCTGTCGCTATATAACAGATTCCCCGTGGATCAAATTTTTGTATTCCATTGCATTTATTCACCGGAAAAGGACTCCATACAACCTCAGCACCGAGGATTACTGGTGGCCACGATGTGTCAGGTATTGGTCTCACCGCCACATCGCAGAGAAGTCTCTTCTGAGAAATATTTAGTATCATGCCAGAATGTCTGACGTTGCTATCTAAGTCCCTCGGACATAGTTTCGTGTATTAGAATGTCTTGCTTTACTTTGTATGTCCACCAGACATAGTGTATTGTGTTAGAGTGTCTGAGTCATTTTCTATGTCCATCAGACATAGTTTCTTTAGTCAGACTGTCTGACGATTATGCCCATAAGGCATAGTTTAAATACAAGGGCTTTGTGCTCTACATATGTATAGGACCAGGTGATTGAGTATACTGAGTCCGTGAATTTGATTTCCTTACCTAAGTCCTTAAGATATTGTTACCCTAAACGGGATGATCTCATTTAGAATCTCTTTACGGCTACAATCAGATCATCTAACATTTTCTTCTTGGACTTAGGTCAGTGACTAGTTGCAGTCACGATTACTCCCTTTTTGTGTAGCTGTTTACGGTGCGCAACCTGTGGGAGCACTACTAGATTGAAGTAGTGGCCCGCGAGGATAATGCTTTCTTTCAGACCCTTCAGGATCCATATTTATCCTAGTGTTCAAATATAGTTTGTACTAGCTATTGTATGCCCTAGTAATGAATAAATGTATACATTTACTATTGATTGCTCTGGCAGTACTCATTTGGGAAAGACCGGCCATAGTAAATTACTGTGTAGATGCCTGATTGTTAGTCATCTATTATTTGTAAAATGGAAGCTCTTCTTATAAGATATGTTTCTTAGGTTTTCTCGTAACTCTCTATGAGAGTTAATACAAGCTAGCTAGCTTAAATAATAGTCTTCTTAGTAACTCTAAAAATATAAGATTTGATGCTATGTTTCTATTTTCAATTGTTTCACTATTATTCATGATTAGACTGCTCAGGTATTAGTCTGGTATTAGCCCGGCTAGATGGTCCTTTTTTATATATATTACCTAAAATTTAATTCCCCTTTTTACTGTTGCCGAGTTGTGGCAGATGATTCAAACTAATATCCCTATTTTTAGAGTTATTTAACCAAACAAAAAGGTCAATCTAACTACTGTCGGTGAAAGGTAAAAATGAATAAGCTTAGACAAAATAGAAAAGTAGTTCTATAAAACTACACAGTTGTGTACAAAGTAATAATACCTATTCATCTAACCTAATCCTTTCTATCTCTATAACGGAATACAATTATCATTAATTAATTGAATTTAAATCTTGTAACTCATATGTAATACTATATATTTTTGTTTACGTTTTAATAAACTTATTTGTTAAACTTATATATTTCTGTAATGCAATTTCCTTCCCTTTCCTTCATCAGGTATAACTTATTTAATTATGTAAAAGCAATAGTTTATTTTTCTACGTGACAGGAGAAGCAACGATGCAGTATAATTTTGTGGTGAGTAAAATAGAACCTAGTTCCACTCTTAAAAAGTTATTTTACATTTGCCAGCTTGAAATAATGGCGCCCTAAAACTTTTTTTTTTTTGCAATTATAACATAAACCGTTTATAATGTCAAAGTGTTTGTTAAACTTATAATAAAAAATAGAATATGACATTGTCTGCAGAACAGGTTCTTATAGTTTTATTTGTAATCCTAACAGTTTCTGTACAGTCTCAAAGTGAAACGTTTAGCGTATGTTTAACATTTGTGGAGTTTCCCCTTCAATTATTTTCCTATCACGCCCAGGCCATGTTAGGTTTGGGGGTTATTTTCATATTTTCCGAAAGTACAATCACCATGAGAAATGTGATAGCTTAAAGCTAGCAGAAGATTTAAAAACTGCCAAAAGAAATACCAAATTAAAAATAAAATTGTTTTTGTGAAAGTTTGGATTGCCAAAAGTGACAATAAATCAACATTATGGTCATTGCAAATCATATGGCTTGGCAAGTGGATACTTAAGATTTGATCTGCCAACTTTTGCTAGCGGTTAGTTACCTACACTTCTAAGGCGAATGGACTATAGTATCCACCGGTTATGTAGAGAGGTGCCAAAAAGAAATACCGCCCGGGCGCGAAATATACGTCGAGCCGCCCCTGACTATGGCATTAGGAACCAGGAACACTGTTACAGAAAAAATGAAAAAAGAGAAACATCTTTGTTAACCAAAGAGCATAAGAATAAAATTAATTTTCAAAAAACTGTATTAAAATCAGTGGTGTAGTCGTAAATTTAGCAGTGCCGGAACGCAAGGTCGTAGCAACCCCAAAGTTGATTACTAAAACATAAACTTACTTAATGCACTCACTTCCCCTTAAATTCCAGGAATTCGCATAGAGCACTGTAAATTTTATTAGAATGTATTGATTAATAGTATAAAAAAGTTTTAACATAATATTAATATAAAATCAAATAGTTATATTGGAATTGCAAAGTATAAAACTTGACTTAAAAATATATTTTTTAAATATTTTTCAACGAAAAGCATTACCAGAACGGCGTTACCCGCGTTTCTGCTCCACTACACCCCTGATTAAAAAGTATATATACATATATATATATATATTTGTTTGTAGCTCCAAGCTAATTGGTTTTATAAAAATATATTGCAAATAAAAGATTTTTACATCTAATAGTACTAACCCTTTAAAATGTTAAGTTATTACGAGTCTCAAATAGTTGCGGAGAAATGATCAAAATTTGAAAATATCCCCTATGTAAAGTACCCTCCAAGTCATGTTCATGATAAAAGTGAAAATGTCCAACTTGTTTATAATGATAAACAGTGTTTAGATATCAAATTTAATCAAAATCATTAAAGTGAATTTCGAGTAAATAGATGTATTCTCTTTTTGCCTTTCAATAAACTAGCATTAAATCTAAGATATCTAATTATTATCTGGTTTGATCCTGGATTGGATCGCTGTCTCTAGGTCAATCTTTGATTGAATCGTTATTTTTTGTTAGATCTTGGATTGGATAGTTTTCTGTGGTTCTGATTGGATCATACTATCTGGTTTGATCACGGATTGGATCGCAGTCTCTGGATCAATCTCTGATTGCATTGTTTTTTTAAAATCTCGGATTGAATCGTTTTCTGTGGTTCTGATTGGATCATACTATCTGGTTTGATCACGGATTGGATCGCAGTCTCTGGATCAATCTCTGATTGCATTGTTTTTTTAAAATCTCGGATTGAATCGTTTTCTGTTGGTTCTGATTGGATCATACTATCTGGTTTGATCACGGATTGGATCGCAGTCTCTGGATCAATCTCTGATTGCATTGTTTTTTAAAAATCTCGGATTGAATCGTTTTCTGTGGTTCTGATTGGATCATACTATCTGGTTTGATCACGGATTGGATCGCAGTCTCTGGATCAATCTCTGATTGCATTGTTTTTTTAAAATCTCGGATTGAATCGTTTTCTGTGGTTCTGATTGGATCATACTATTTGGTTTGATCACGGATTGGATCGCAGTCTCTGGATCAATCTCTGATTGCATTGTTTTTTTAAAAATCTCGGATTGGATCGTTTTCTGTGGTTCTGATTGGATCATATTATCTGGTTTGATCCCGGATTGGATCACAGTTTTTTGAATCGAATAGGTTGGTAGTACTGTTTAAGTGACCAACTTCCCCTTGATTTGTTAATTAATTTTCTATTAAAAAATCTGTTAATTTTTTATATGATTTCTCTACTGCCTCGATAACAATCCCATCGATTTGTGTTGAAGTTACATTTTTATTTGTACCTGTTGAGAGTCATATGATAATTTTACCTTATTGACAGGTGTTTGGGTCAGTGTCGTCAAGATTTGAACCTTATCCCTTTTCCTTTTTATAATATTCTTTTTCTAATCCTCTCACAATACATTTTTTAAATAACACTTTAAAACTTTATGTATCTACTTCTGCTTTCTATAGTTAAACATCTTGACAATCATATCCCTCTTTATATTGATTTATACTATCTTTGACTTCTCAGTTCCTTCTAGAGTATTATAACCTCAGTTTATATATACACGTCAATTTAGTAATTTTTACTCAGTTCTATTCCAATAACATCTGGGATGACTCACACTACGAATTTTAATTAGGTAGATATGGTATTTCATAATCATTAATGGTTTTCTTAATATTTATATATTTCATTTCAAGCCAAAAGGTTAAATTCACATTAGCTAACACTAGGCTGTTCGTGCAGTAACTTATCTGGTATGTCTCTTTCTTTCTTTAGTACTTATAATGGCATCGGAGTGCCGCCGAGACATGTAGAATGTTAGCTGAAATTGAAAACACCACACAAGGAACGGGGAATTAAGAAACACAGATAAGGAAAAAACTCAATTATTTTCATTTATTTATGATTTATCTCAATCTTATATTTTATTATGTTTTTATATTTATTTTTTAATTATATAATTATGTCTATTCTAGCTTATAATTACGTCTGTTTTTTTATAGTTGCTTTATTGTACACATGACTTAGAACTCATCGTTTACATCAATGTATTTTAAATTGTCATCAATGTAAATTGTATCAAAGTTTACATTTTAATGATTTATTATAAATGTTATCATAATACAGATTAATTAGACTTGTTCAACTTTTTTATAACTTATATACTATTTGCTCATTAGATTCCATCTAATGTTCTAACTTTCATTCTCAACATTTTTACCACATTGAATTCTATCATCATTAATATTAATCGTTTCCTTACTACTTTTTTTAATGTTTTTCAAAACTTTATAGATTATATTCATACACTTATTAGAATAGTGCAATAAAATTTTGATGGTCGAATGACCTTAAGCGTATAAAACAATCGGGTAATAAGATGTGATACTAAGTATTAGATCATACCACACAAGAATTTCTATGAACGAGACCGAAAGGGCCAACTAATCTTGCCGGGAGAGATATTTTCTCGCCGCAATTGACATGATACCGATGGCTTTACTTCCCCTCCAAAGAAAGTTGTGCTACGGATTTTTATCACTCAATAAAAATCTGTTGACTCCGGCTGGGTTTGAACCCACGAACATCAATTTCTGAGGCAGGCACTTTATCCCGAGATCACTGGGGTAGACAATTTACAAATAAGTGTATAGGCCTACGTAAACAATGGTGATTATTGAAAAATTAAATATTTTTTTTATCAAATTTAATTAATTAAATTGAAGTTTTTCTTAGCCCCGCGTCCCACTACCCATTCGTTATATACGAAAATGCACTATAATTATTATGCTAATGTGTCAGGTAAGAGTAAAGTTGAATTGAGACGAAATGTAGCGGTATTTGCGTGAAGGGATAGTGGAAAACAAATTAAGAAAAATACCAAACATCAGTACACTTTACTAGGATTCGAATCCCGATCTCCCTGTCATCGGCAGTCGAATTTATTAAGAGAGTTACACCTTAAGCCATGTGGCCACTGAAACAGGTCGGTTATGTATTAGGACGCCGAGCCTGGGTACGACAACAATGTAAGGAAGAACATGATACTTTAATGCACAGCCAATCAATTACATTTAAGGTACGGCAGAATAGAAGACCAAATTTCCTTTTGGATCTTAACTTCCTTCTCGAACTGAGTACCTGCTTGAGGAGAGGAAATACCCCCACCACTCTGTTACTTTCCCCATCCTGGAGTGTGTAACTCTTTTTTTTTTGGTCGATTGGTTTTCTCTATTCTGAATGACAAACAAAGCAGACTGGCCGCCGCCTCTACCTGAAGCATTGGATTCACAAAGTATTTGAATAAACAGGTTATATTGAATAAGCTTTGTTCCTATTTCCAATATACATTACTTAGTAAACTGCTTTATTTTTCTAGTAAATTGAAACAGTTTTAAACCCGCGTTTAATGAAATCATAATTACCATATGCCTATTGACTATTGCTTATTGCTATGAATTTAAAAATTATTCATGAACGTTCTAAACATGCCGAAAATTGGATATATTATCTCATGATTTAAATATTAAAAAAAAATTATAGTTGAATAACTATTTATCGTTCCCTTTCTGAATATCTAAACTGGGAAGTGACTATAAATGCGCACGACTCACACACTAGCGTAATCCTAAGACATGCCTCGAGGCTGTAATAAATATTACTCCCTAAACGGGAATTAAACAATTAGCTTAGTAAGAAGACGCACGAAGAATTCGACTCAATTATCCAGAGTGGCGGTTCCCAAACCATGGTACGTGTACTATCAGTGGTGCGTACACTCATTCCAGCTAGTACGCCGTGAGAAGCCAACAAATAAAGCAAATTCACGTTGTAAAAAGAAAAGTATTTGGTCAAATACCAAAAATATATTAAGACCAAGTAAAAAAAAAATTTAAACAGTTGTTGGAGGGGTAAATATGAGTTTGTTTATATATTTTTTGATACCTGTGCTCTATTATTCGTATTGATTGAGTATAAATGTTAAATAATGATCAATAAAAACTGTTAATCTATAAATGGTGTGTGTCATTATATTCTTACGCGCCATTAAAATGTACCTAAATACTCAATATTCAGCACGATTTTTGTGATACTCCAAAATACGTACTTTTTTGGGTGGTACACCATTCCACAAGTTTAGGAACCAATGATTCTAGAGTGTAGATAAATGCATAAAAATAAAGGTGTAGCCTCTATTCATATATTCCTAATTTGATAAACATATATAGTATATTCAGGAGCTACTCTCAAAACGGTGCGAGTCAAGAACGTAACTACCTGAGTGGACCTTTGCGAACAGCTCTCTGTCAGGCTGAATTTGATAACGTGACCCCACCCCCTCGCTCTCTGATTGGCTGTTGGTTACCCCTACCCTCCTCCTGACCCCTACACCTCCTCCTGGACTCATTTCCGGTGTTCCAAACTTGTTTATTCTTGTCTCATTTGTTTTTTATTTGTGTTCATTGCTTTTTTATGTGTTCCCAAGGGTTATATATGTATGCTCAATGCTTTTTTTTATTTGTGTTCATTGGTTATTTATGTCTGGTTAGGATTAAGACGGGCATTGTAGAATTTTTTGGTGTGGGGGATTTGACTGTCGTATGCTTGGGACGGGGCGTTGGAGTTTTTTAATATATTTATTGGCGTGCAGTCTACGGCGTTGGGCACTACTCCCGTGACACCGGTATGGAGCATGAACATCTTCTGACGGCAGCGTAGCGTAGAGTGAACATTGGCTCCCTCTCACAAGACTCTGTTGGACTGCCTTTCACTTCACGGAACAAACAGCATGAACCTATCCTGACGACCTTTTGGAGTAGAGTGTGATAAATGGTTCTCCTGCCCTGAGACCCCTTTAACTTCCCCTCACTCCCCCCTCCATCAAGGCACGTGTCGCAACCCCTTATGTGGTAATGGGTTTTTCCGGTGTCGTCATCGCAATTTCGCAACCCCCTATGTGGTAATGGGTTTTTTCCCCAGTGATGTCGCAACTAGAGAGCATTGACACAGCTCTGATTATGCAAAATCAGGGACCTCGGGAGATTCTATCCCTCACTCAAAAAGCCTAGTAAATTTGGTTGTTTGGTATCGTCCGTTAAAATGTGCAAATGTAGGTATCCATCATGGATTGGAGGAGTAAGGTAGAAATATTCCAGAGTTTACGTGGAGGGAGGGTAAAAAACCACCACAGTTCACCCGAGCAAGATTCGAACCCATGACCTTCCTTACCATAACTATATGAGTGACACATACCCTTTCTGGCAAAATGTGCTGTAGAGATGACTAAGAAAACGTTCCAGAGGGTGAAATAAATAGAGTTTACACAGCGGGGACTCGATTTATCCACGCCATATTTAGATTAGCCTGACATTTAGACGGCGTGCACACCGGGATTCTAACCTCGATATCTTTAGCACGGTTAATATCTGTTAGAGCAGTCGTACGTCCTGCACCCCCACAATTTTCGAAGGGGCTTTGCTGGTTGACCAGATCTTTCTAGATAGGGTAGAATGTGTAACCGCATTTTCTTCAAACGTCTATCACTTTCATCAGCCGTTTAGAGACGCCCTAGACCATGCGACCATCGATGCATGTATGAAATGCATTGTGATGGTAGAATGCTACGCAAGGACCTAGTTTTTTTTTATAACCAGGGATGTGGTTCAAATATGTTTGTTTTTTTAAATTGTTTCATTGTATACCTTTACGCAAATAAGAGCACACTTGCTTTTAAATTATTCATAGCTAACAATCTTACACGGCTTTGCCTGTGGCCCACTGTGGTATTTTGTTAAAAATAGCCTAATTAAAAAGCTAATTAAAATCCGTCTTCGAGGTGCATTCAGACACCCTTCCATATAACTATTTTAAAAATTTCAGAACTCTGCGTACTATAGTTTTGGCTGGGCATCGCACACAAACAAATAAACACACAGACAAACAATTCCATTTATTATTATAGATTCCTTTTCCATTAATATAAATATGCGAATAGCCCATACGGGCAGCCCAGCACACAACAAAGAATAACGAAATTCGAACCGAATCCTAGAGATGAACATGACAGCTGAGCACTGTTTCACCGAACTACAGTCCCATTTTCATAAGAACAACTAGAAACGCCACTAGATATAATTTCACGTATTCATACGTCAAGATAAGTGATCTGCAGCAACCTATTTTGATATACTATTAATACCTTTAAAATATCACCGATACTGTAGTATTATTTTATAAATGTTGGCTGAAAAATTTTTGTATTTTCTCAAAGTCTCTTTGTATAAAAATTGGAATCTATATATAAACAGTTGTTTTTCCACAGCGTTTTTTTACTACCGGTTCGGGCTTTACTACACTTATTCCCCCGTTAAGTTAATCTAGTGCGAGCCTGAAGACTCGTAGCCCTGCGACTACCGATGTATAAAATATTAGTGTTACTTTACTTATTTAACTATGAGAGGGTGAAATCTTAAACAAAATTTTCCAAGTGCAGGTATGGGCTCAAACTATCTCTCTCAGTACAAACAGCCGAGATTCGAACTTCAAACTCCCCCTCATCAGCAGTCTATAGCCTAATGCGAGGTTAGATTGTTAGTCCATGCAGCCACTGAAGCAGTGACTACCACTGTGTGCTCTAGTGTAGGCCATTATACTAAATATTCCTCTTTTTAGCAAAGCGCCTTACTGACTGTTTGGGTAATAATACGCTTAAGTACTATTTACGCTAATGAACTAGGAATTGGGAAGGTTGCACCTGCATTTGCAGGAGGATGGAGAGTTGAAAATCACCCAGTACACCCGACCGAGATTCGAACATTGAACTCCTCCGTCCTCAACCGTCTGGCTCTAGACAAAACAAGCGCGTCAGTCAACTACGCCACCCATGTAAATTATTTTAGTAACAACCATTTTATTAAATACAATTTTAAATATTATTTTGACCTTGAATGATATCGAAATGGGTTTTCCTTAATGACTGGCGCCAGTTTGGAAGCTCTACAAGACAGGAATAGATGGTGACCCTGAAACCATGAGCTAGGTCATTGATTATGGCAACCCACCCCATGGCAATAGGTTTTCCTGATGACGTCATCACACTGTCACAACCCTGATGACTGACGCCAGATTGGCTACTCGACAAGACGAGTTGAGGCAAGAATAGATCGTGACCTTGAAATTGTGAGATAGTACAAGATGTCACGTGACGTCACTCAAGGGAGGGTGGATATATATAGTGGGACGCCCGCTTGGTCATCTATTAGTGATGTTCGATTCATGGGCTTTGAATCGATTCTCTGGATCGATATAGATAAAGAGGTGCAGTATCGATCCAGGCGAAAAAATTGAGTTCATTGAATCGATTTTAAAAAGATCGATCTAACGATTCATGTAAATAAATATTGATTTATTTGAATACACTATCTAAAAGTGGTGCACCTAGAAATTTACACCGAGGAGAGGGGGGCTGCAAAAATGTATTGAGGGGAGAGGTTGGGTTCATAAAGATGTATCGAGGGGGTGGGAGGTAGAAATTTGTATGATGACTTATTAAATCCCTCTGGAAGATATTTAAATAATTTTTTGTGTTAACCACAGAGGGCAGGGATTTAAATAATGTGTGTGGCCTTACATTCAATGTACACCTTGTTTCTGTTCTCTTGTCCAATTTGTAAGGTGAGATGCACTTGTGTGTTGTGGTAAGCTTACTATAGTATTTTATTCAAAATGAGGAGCACTTTAAAATGTTTTACTTGAAAAAAAGAATCATTGGGGAACCATATTTATGTTAGTGGAAAGAGGTAGTTAGTAAAACTATGTTTAAAAAAAAGTTTTTGCCCTCCAACTACAAAGCAGATTGGTAATCCAGGAGCTTCCAGAAGATTATTAAGAAAATCAGGCTATATATTGGAGACAAAGCAGAACCTTAACCACTAGACCCCAGAGAGGTGTGCACTTATTTTCTTGACTTAGTCACAGTGAATTAATTTTTCAGAAACTGTGAATTCAGCACACCTTATTTGTTTGAATTAATTGTTCAAGAACCATTAATTGTAATAAAACTAAATATACTTGTTGGCATCCGTCTTGAGGAACCCTCACACCTTTTTATGGGAGGGTGTATCTCAAAACTTGGGAATCACTAGCTTAGTGGAAGTGTAGATTGTAGATGTAAGAATTCTATAACTACTAAAACTCCATAGGGCAAATGAGTTTTTTTTAAATACTACCATACTATTGACTTGTTGGCCAACATGTTTCCATAAATATATAAATAAAAACGTGATTTGATCATTTACAGAACAAAGACATAAAAAGATAAGATCAGTGGATCATTCTCTTCATTTTACTAACTAGAGACAAAAATAACTAATTAGTAGTCCAAGATTGCAAGACTTGGTTTCAAAATTCTTCTAGTACTAATAGTCAACAAAAACATTTCCTAAAATTAACAAAATTTAATTCCCCTGAATCGATTCGAAGTTTTGATTTCTTTCGATCTTTTTGAAATCGTTAGAAAACGAATGGATATGTGAATAAGATCAAGGCCTTTGAATCGATCCAATAAATCGATTAATCGAGGGCAAAGAATCGATTTTCTAAAAGATCTATTCGAGATTAAACATCCCTATCGTCTATTTATAAACGTTTGTAGAGCGGTTCAAGATGGACAAGTTACAGCAGCTGGTAAATATTGTTGACGCCATGCAAACCGTAAAATTGTGTGATCTAACCGTCGATCAAAAGTACTCGTTGGATAAATTAAAAGCGGTCAATACAAAGTTTAGGGGACGCATACTATCCTATCTGGATGGCGAGTTTTGTATATTTTTACCCTGTCGTTTTGATACTTTAACAGATGAAAACGTGTGTGAGCTTAATAACGAAAAACTGGTATTTACCTGCGCTGGAGTAAAACCCGGTTCACCTACCATTGTGAACTTTGAACGCGTTTAAGAGACGGCGCAGAAGAGTCAAGCAGTTAACAATAACAACATCGGACAGCTGGGAAGTTAATACATGTGCACCGTATCGCACAGTGGACCCTACAAACCATACGATTGCAGGGCGTGCCTATATGACTGTAGAAAATATTCACAGTGTGGCTGTGAGCTTTAGACATCTAATTTCCAAAGTAGTGAATCAAGACAGAGAGGAGCGAGGCTACATCGAGTTTTGCAACTCTACCTGTCACACGATAAGATAGACTAAAGTACTACTCTACCAGAGGAGTCTTACATGTGTGATATGACATGTGCTGTGTAAAATCTCCGCAAAAGGGACGTTGTGACCGTGTTTTCCAGGCCTCCATAACACTTTAGAGCTCCACATCACCCATCACCTTCCTTCACGACGCCAGAGCCACCACCTCCCCCACCCGCAGAGTCATAGGCGTTCCCCCATCAGAGTCACCCGAGTACTTACCACCAGAGTCGTCTACTTACCAGACATCAGATTCACCGGCGTACCCACAGCCAGAGTAGTCTGCCTACCAGACCGCAAACTACTCACAGCCAGAGCCACCCATGTGCCCACCATCAGAACCGTCTGCCTACCAGACATTAGTGTCAGCAGAGTCACCCACGTGCCCAACACCAGTGAAGGAGGAGGTAAAGTCCGAAGAACCCGTAAATCTCTAAGATTTAACAATGTACAAAACTTATTCAAATGTTAAAATTATGGGTGAAACACCCGATGACTACATAATTGGTCTGGGCAGTTTCGTTAACGTCTTCCTTCCAAAGTCTGCTTATTATTTGGATTGTAAGCTATTAAAATCTAAAGCACGCTGTATGATATATCTCGGAGGACCAAGTGTGATGTTTAAAAGTGAATTTAAACCTAGGCGCGCTCATGTTGTCGTAGCACTCTGCTGACGTCATCGGAGCTAGTGATGACATTTTGAAAAACGTGATAGGGGGAACGCGATTTTTGAGTAGAGAGCGTTGCCGCTTGAGCGAGAGTGTTTATTTTCCCCCCGGGGATATTTCTTTCTATGCAACTCCAATTGCCATTATGCCATTTAAATGCGGCAAAGCTCTCTAATCTTAATCGACACAAACATCAGTGTCATCAAACACCTCCAAATCCTGCTCACCAGGATGCCTTTTGGGACGAGGAGGTATTGTACAGTGTGTTAGACCTGATCGAGAAAGAGGAATACAACCGTGTATAGTGCTTAAACGAACTTGAGAAAAACAAAAGTTATAACGTTGTGCTATTTAAAGAGACCACCAATTAACCAAACGTTATTGTGCTTGAGTTTGTTGGAAGAGTAAAATTGCCCAGTAAAAACTGTGAATACATTGTCAATATGCGTTCTAGCGCTCCTCATCGTGTCCTGAACTATTTTGGAGGTGACTCCTACTCATTTTCTATACGGTAGAAGATATTATATTCTCTCCTGATGTTTTTTATTTGGTAAAAGGGTGATTATATGTGTTTTCTTGCTATCACTGTAACCTACCCCCAGCATTTCCCACCAAAAGAAATGGCAGACAGAGGTTGGCACAAGAGAGTTATAATTTATTGACAAGAAAACAAGATACAACTCAATGTGGGAGTGACACTTAGGAGTTATAGAGAGCCCGCAAGCCAGAAGGGCTGCGAGGCACAAGGGATACCACCGGGGCCTGAAGGGCCTTACAACAACAAAAGCAACAGGCGGCTCCTTGGAATCAGACACCTTCAAAATGGCGTCTGCAGAAAACGGCAACAAAAACCCTAACAAATTGGTCTCCAGTTTACTAATAACACATAATACAAAAAAGGGCCAATTGTCAATATGAGCCGAGAGACAATCCCTCCTCATGATTTTCAACATTGGGTGAGTCAACAGCTCACGCCCTAAACAATGGCACTGAACCTATGCTACTATTCGACATTTGTCTAAGTTTTTTAAATACACGTGAGAAAACCTAAAAGTTTCAATAGCAAACAATACGTCCTCAGAGACGTAAGCCCTTGGTGGCCCGCGGCCCCACATTTAATTAATATAGAAGGATATACACTAGAAAAATATACAAAGAACTAACCTAACTCTATCACCTATCATGGCGTCCAAACAATCATGAACTTTGCCACAGACTCGCGGTTCCACATCTCTCTAGCCTTGGCAAAAACAAGGCGGCAAATATAAATAATCCTCGCATTAAAGATTTCAAAATACCAGAGGAGACCAAACGTCTATAAAGAAAACCTAGCCAGAAGGGCTGACGAAATGTATAGTTACAAAAGTCCTTTGGTGATTGATATAAACTGAATTTTGAAGAGTAGAAGATTAAAGCCAAAATGGAGTTTGGAACTTAGTGTCGAGCCTACAAAGGTTAGGCTGCTTACCCTCGAAAGCCCGGAGCGTAATCTGTGTCCTTTCTCCGGGCTCACGCCATTATATACATCCAGTGAAACCGTGTGCTCTCAGGGCAAGGAACAAACACAAAGGGAGGGGGTATTTGAGAACAATCTCGATAGCCAATGAGCGAGGTAAGCGCATTGAAAAATAGTCCATGGAAGTATTTTATCTGCATTGCTGCAGAACGACGCGTGCAGACTTGTAGTCACTGTCTTCCACTTGGGAGGAGAGGTGGGGGAGGGGGAGCTCAACAACACGCCCGGCGATGAGGTAAGAAGCTCCGGTTCAGTCGGGTTTTGATGTTGTGACGACGAGCGTCTCCGGCATGTATTGTAGTGGAGTCGGAACGAGTCAAGTTGGGCCGCCCTGGTGAGTGTTATCATTTCTTCTATGTTAGGTTGTAACTAGGTTACATCACAATTATAATTCATGTGGCACTATAGTCTTAATTATTTGTATTGGTTACAAGACCTAAATAATATTGCTGCTTGTTAAAAACTCTATTTTGTTGTTGTGGCCGCATGGTATGAATGTTTTAAATTAATCAATTGCTGATTGTCAATAAACAAAAACTAACAATAAAAGGTTTTTATTAATTTTTTTAATACCTAGAATAAGTTGGTTGGAGAATCAAAGACAGGAAGGAGATGGCAACATTGTCATATTCATTTATAAATGGTTGTGACTTTAGATGGCTACCCAAAACAGAAAGTAAAAGGATTTAATTGTTTTATAATAAACGTTTCAACTTATCCATAATGTTTGAGAATGAGCTTCTAAGCCAAATAAACTTGTAGGATAGGAGAGCGGGTGTTTGGGTGTAGACGGTAAAACACAAACATAGCAGTTTTATAATATTTATTCACACAAACTTGCAATATTTATGTATATAAAAAAATAGATAGTTTTAGAATATGTATTTACGAGTATATCTTGCACTTTAATGGGAACAAACCAGGATACATGCTAAGATACATAGGTAATAATTATATATATATATATATATTAAAATGATACAAAAGCTGTTTGAGAAAATTATATTAATAAAGACATGTAAATATTGTTTTAATTATTATTCATTTAATTATTTCTAATATATTTCAAATTTTAGTGTATCTGCTTGAGGAGCTTTGGTTATATAATAATAATAATAATAATAATAATAATGTAATTTATAAGACTAATTGTAGTATTTTTAATGAGACAAAAACTATTTGTAACATGTAATAAAAATATTAAATGAATGTTATTTTACAGAGTAAAGTTTGTTAGGGGTCTAGTTAATTTAAATAAAATATAGTGAAAAACATATTCTGGAGATAAAATAGAAATGTTATGTCCAAAAGGTGAAAAATCAATTCTTATTCTAGAATAATATATCTGATTGAAATATGTTACCAATTAATATATACTATGTTTTAATTATAAAAACAAAAATACTTTTGTTGATCACAATAACCAATAACCAATATGTAAATATAAACTTTAAACTAAATTGCGCTAATATATAACAAAATTTAAATTTTCAAAAATAAATTATTTAGTATTTGTAAAAAAAAAGAGGGTTATTCTTATAAATCAAGAAAAAACTAATCCCTGATTTTCATTTTGAATTCAATTTTCCTGCTTAATTTCAAAAGTAAATTCAAACTTTCTATATATTGTCGTAAGTAAACTACGCTTAAATTAACTTATTTTAGATAAATAAAGAAACTGTGTTATTGATGATGTAAAAGAATTCTGCCAATACCAATTTTGAACCCGATCACTTAAACCATTTTTTTAAAATATTCAAATTAATAAAAAACTTTACAAATATGGCTCAAACCATGAAAAGTATGCTTTGAATATTTATTTACACAAAAGAAATTACCCACTTAAACAACAAAGAAAGAAATTCAATGTTCCCAAATATATTTTGATGTAATTATATATATATATAACTTTTTAAAAAAAAAATCACGAGTCATATAATTATGAAGACTTAAAAAAAAATTTAAATATCATTTAAAGTTCACTGATATATTTGGACGAAATAATATATAAAATTTACATAAATTAAACGGTTGTTACGCTTTAAATATCTAGGTAAAAATAATGGGGCATCAGCTTGCGCATAAAGGTGTCTACATCAAAATCATCGGTCGGAGTGTTGTCTGAATTTAAAACTTGTGAAGGGGATGCTATTGTTATTATAGGTATATTATTGACCAATGAGGGTCTTGGAATCCTAGTTCTGTTATACCGCATTGCGCACCTCCTGCCAATATGCCCAGTTCGAACCCCAGAAGGTCATGCGTGTGAAAAGGGGGAGGTAATCTGAGAACCTGAAGTACCTGGAGACGCAGGGCTTGGACGTGGGTGGTAGCGCGTCTTGGGGTATCTTGACGGTTCTGCGTGTCATCAAGGGAACCAAGGCATTGGCTCCCCGGGGACTGTATGTCAGGGATTGGGACGGAGACCCACACGTCCTTAGGAGCCACGGTGGTTGGAGGAAACTGCTCCCTTGAAGACCGTCGGCAGACAACGTCGGCCAGATAGGCGACCATAGTCTCTACAAGGTTATCCGCCAACCTCAGACTTTCCCTGGTCTGCGTGATTTCGGCCACCTGCTCTACGATCGTTAGTCCATCAGCGCTCCACCAACTCTCATCTATGCAATTGAGCCAGATTTTATTAAAGTGTTTATTAAAGAGTGCAAGGTTCTCCACAGGCGCATTAACACATAGCTTACCATTCTAAGAGCCAAACCTAGATTCCCTCAAGGATTGTAAACGCTAAAATGTATCATGTATAAAATGGGTGGGATTTAATAGAATTGAAAGGTGCACGCTACTTCAATATAACTCATGTTATACTGCGTTAATAGTACCGCAGAGTAAGTAACAGAGTAGGTAACAGTATATTATTATATTTATGATCTTTGATGTAGTGTTTCTACAACACTCTAAATACCTATTTAGGTTCATAAAGCTTAATGTTTCTACAGACCTATCATTTACTTTCACAATGCTTAAGAATTTTTAGTAAATCCTTATTTTAAGATAAAAGCGAGAGAAAGTCCCGGTATAATCTATTTATATAAGCAATTGTAGATATATAATAATATAAATAAATTATTAGCCTACTTATGCATTAACTATTGAGAAAGGCTCTTCTTGTCGATGAAAATCAGATAGCTATTTTACTCATATTATAAATACAAACATTAAGAAGTTATGATTTTAGTCACAAATAATTGTAATTGTTTTCTTAATCCGAACCCAAGACTATTGCTAGAGAAAAATAACTATCGTTCATGTATATATTTTTGGAGTGTAGGAAATAAAATAGCCAAACAATATTTTTTTTCAAACAGGAAGTTCGGATTTAAGCCATTCATAATGGTAATGGCTTTCTTGCTTCAAACCCGAGACCCAAGATCCCCTGCTAGAGAAAATGATAGTCGCCTATGAATATATATATATTTAAAGTTAAATTAAGAAATCAGCCAAGATATTAAATAATATTTGTCAAACAGGGAATAGAACTCTCACAGGCAGATCACTATATTAAGATTACAACCCTTAGACCCTCTAAACATCAGCACTGTTATTCCGCTATGATCATTTTATTTCAAAAATATGTCAACAAGTCATTAGGTTAGAGTTTTATTTGTCAATCATGGCAGGGAACTACAGGTAGTGTAGCAAACGGGACAGCTCGTGTATGTAGATTTTCTCTCATTTCTACCTTCATTAGGCGTGTAAACCAATCATACAAATAGTAAGAAGTGTTACCAGAAACTTTTTAATTATGTACTTTATACCAGATTTAATTTTAGAAAATAGTTCAAATGTTTTGCGAAATTCCTTATGTATTTTTATGCATATTATTATAAACAAATGAGAGATTAAATAAGACTAATAGTCACATGTAAATAGCGGCGATGTTTACAAATTTGCTAACCTAACACTTTAGAAATAAAGCTGCATTCGGTACCATTAACTTAGATTAAAGAGATACTATCGAGTACACATAACTTAGAAAATTCCAGTTTAAAAGAATACACAAAATTAAATTAAAATTAAATAATTTTTTTCTAAACTATGTACCAGAACATATAGTAAGTTGAATCAGGCAGATAATTCCCTATAATCGGTTAAATCAACATTTTGAATCAAACTTGGTTTTAGGACTATATTAAGCAAATGTTAGTCAATGCACATAGATTTTATAGGTGTAATTTAAAAATGGTAGCTTTTAGAACACTCATAAATAAACATCCAACTTAAAATTAAATCAGTTAGATAATGTTCTTTCTTAGTCGATTAGGATTTTGAATAAAACTTGATTTGTAAATAGACTAAGCAAATTTTATTTGATACACATATATTTTATATTAGGAACTTTAAAATGGTAGCTTTTATAACAGTCACAAATTTAACCCTGGCAAATACACATCCAATTTAAAATGATGGTGTGATATTAATTTTCAGCCACGCTTATTGTTTTAAATTGTTTCGATACATTGAAATTTTAAAAAAAACTGTTAATGACGATATATATGATAGCGTATGGTCTTTTTTGATATTCAAAATTAAGCTTGTATATTAGGTGATCGTTAATGAAGGCAGCCCAGAAAATAATTATTTAATATACAGCCAATCTGATGAGACATAAATTTATAAAGGAATAAGAACATCACAGGATACTACAGGTTAAATAAATAAATAAATGGTGACGGAAGAAGTTGGGGTTCGAATCCCTGTCGTGTGTTTGTACTCAAGTCGTTTTACTCCCTCATCATCCACGGTTTGTGCCCGGACAGGTAGTAAGAGGACACATTTCGTTTTATATCATCATAAGGGTTTCAAGTCCCTTAGAGGGCAACAAACGCTAATTATTCCACATTTCAATCCCTGGCAAATGCTGTTATACATTTCGCCTAGTCAAATTCATCTCTTATCTCACGCTTCCCTGAAGAGCTTAGTTCAAATCCCTTTCATGAGTGTGTACTGAGAAAGGGTTCTTCCTTCATCGTCCACGACTTGTGCCTCTGACGGGTACAAGTTGAGATGTTAAATTTTTGCTTGCGCACTCGTATAAAATACTCCCTGTATAGGCGATCTAGCAAATTTTGTCGAAGAGTAAAAACAAATATAAACATAAACATAAACATGTGGTTTGGTTTATCGAACATGTGAAGCGAGATCTCAGTTTTAACTCCACCGATCAGTATTAGTCTTTCTGTTTGTGCTGGATATTTCTCAAAATAACTTTTGAACGCAATAACAGATTTAAATCAATTACACTAATGTGTTAGGGATGAGAAAGGATGAGTTTGAAGGAAGCATGACCGTATTTGCATGAAGGGCAAGTGGGAAACAATTTAGGAAAAAAAGCTCTCGGTACACCTGACCGGAATTCAAACCACGATCTCCCCGTCATTGCAAGTTCTAGTATATTGCAAAAGTTACACCTTAGACCAAACGGTCAACGAAGCGGGTTTGTATATCTTAAATTAGTAAATTATGCTTTCATGTAATTTACTTAAATACTGTCTCTACAGATCAGGATATTTTGGTTATTCGTTAAAATGGCCTGTAGAAATATTTCTGAAAGCATTTAAGGTGGGTGTCCCTTATATGGCCATGCTAAGTTGTGTAAATATTTTTAGCCACCATTTTGAAAGGGGGAGATCGAAGTTCCTATCCTGGTCATGTGTACTAATTAATACTTGCTATCCACTTTTCCTTTCGCGCAAATGTGGGTACACTTACTCTAAATATTTATTTCAAAATGCCTAAAATCATGAGCATAATTAGTATAAATATGTATAAACTGTTCGGTCACGCAAATGCGTTTGCATTTAACAGTGTAAGGCGTGTTAAAGAATTATTTGATTAAATTGCCGTTCCAACAGTCATCAGTGATGCTAAAAACTCATTCGGATCTCGAGTTATGGCAAGATGTACCTTGCAAAAGATAGCGGGGTTCAAATCCAGGTTCATACATGTGAAAGAGGACCTCGCAAGGTAGCATTATGAAACATCTCTGAAGTGTGAATTACCCCGTGTTTTTCAGAGGTCTAAGCCACTAACTAACAAGACTGCTTGGACGGAAATATACCATAATATCAATGCTCCAAAATACGTGTGTGCAAGAAATACATGGTTGCAACATAACAATTTCCCCATTCTGTTTCCAAAGTGCACGTTTAAATACTTCAAATAAATTTAAATGGTAAAAATATACTTGTAAATAATATTCATTTGTGACTATATATTTTAAAAAAGGCAAAGCCCATCCCATATAAATGACTATCTTGTTATTTATTTAGATGCATATTAGTTAATGCATTACTAAATATTAAATTAACGTGATAAAAACTCGCTTCAGAGGTTGAATAGTACAACGCGTCACCCTCGATCTAGATCGGTATGATCATGACGGGGGAAATCAAGGTTAGAATCTCGGTTGGGTGAAATGTGGGTAGTTTTTCACTCAACCTCTACGCAAATGCGGGTTCAAACTTCCCAATTCCTGATCCATTATTGTAATTAGTACTTAAGCGCATAACCCAAATGGGTTATAAGACGCGGTGCTAAAATGTGTCAAGTTCTTGTGTTCTATAAATAATATGTGCTAAAGTTCACGTTAAAGTTTCCAGTTTATAAACAGGCTATGTAAAGGTCGGGGTTGGATCCAGCAGAGAGTTATTTTTGGGGGTAAATTTTCATAAATAGTTTTCCACTTCCAGCTCTGGAAAATTAAGATACATTCTCTTAGTAAATCTAATTTATTCAGTCTTAATTCTTTAAAGTGTTAAATAATAGAAATGTAGAACGATGGAAAGCTGTGTGTGTGTGTGTGTGTGTGTGTGTGTGTAAACGGACATTATAAGTATTAATACATATTCAGGGTAAACTAAACAAATCCACGCCATAGTACTCAATATTCAAGATTCCTTCATCAGCGTCGATCGTATTTAAGGTAGTTTTTCTATTAAACTTTCCATTTCTCATCTGTGCAATATGGGCACATTTCCTTTAATTTGGCTTCAGGCTTAAGTGGCTAATTTATTTTGCATGAATGTTATTTATTATGTTGAAAATATAATTTCGAGCATCAAATCAAATAAAAATTGTATTTAATAAACCGGTTGTTTCTAAAATAATTTATATAAGTGGTGTAGTTGACTGACACGCTTGTTTCTTCTAAAGCCAGACTGTCGAGGACGGGGGAGTTCGAGGTTCGAATCTCGGTTGGGTGAACTGGAAGGGGGTTTGCACTTTACCTTCCCTCCACAAATGCGGGCGCAATCTTCACAATTCCTAGTTCATTAGCGTAAATAGTACTTAATCGTATTATTACCCGAACGGTTAGTAGCACTCTGTGCTAAAAAGAGTAATAAATAGCAAAGTGGCCTACACAAAGTGGCCTACACTAGAGCACACAGTGGTAGTCACTGCTTCAGTGGCCGCATGGTCTAACAATCTAACCTCGCATTAGGCTATAGACTGCTGATGAGGGGGAGATTGAAGTTCGAATCTCGGCTGTTTGTACTGAGAGAGATAGTTTGAGCCCATACCTGCACTTGGAAGATTTTGTTTAAGATGTCACCCTCTCATAGTTAAATAAGTAGAGAAACACTAATATTTTATACATCGGTGGTCGCAGGGCTACGAGTCTTCAGGCTCGCACTAGATTAACTTNAACACTAATATTTTATACATCGGTGGTCGCAGGGCTACGAGTCTTCAGGCTCGCACTAGATTAACTTAACGGGGGAATAAGTGTAGTAAAGCCCGAACCGGTAGTAAAAAAAACTGTGGAAAAACAACTGTTTATATATAGATTCCAATTTTTATACAAAGAGACTTTGAGAAAATACAAACTTTTTTCAGCCAACATTTATAAAATAATACTACAATATCGGTGATATTTTATAGGTATTAATAGTATATCAAAATAAATTGCTGCAGATCACTTATCTTGACGTATGAATACGTGAAATTAGATCTAGTGGCGTTTCTAGTTGTTCTTATGAAAATGGGACTGTAGTTCGGTGAGACAGTGCTCAGCTGTCATGTTCATTTCTAGGATTCGGTTCGAATATTGTTGGGGTGCAGTGGGAATAAATTTCAATATTGATATTTTCGATCTTGTTATTCTTTGTTGCGTGCCAGGCTGCCCATCTGGGATGTTTGCATATTTATATTAATGGAAAAGGAATCTAGAATAATAAAAGGAAGTGATTGTCTGTGTTTGTTTGTCTGCGATGCGTAGCCAAAACTACGGTAAGCAGAGATCTGAAATTTTTAACATAGGTGTAGTGAGGTGGTCCAAATCCACCTCAAAACCAGATTTTTAATTATCTTTTTAATTAGGCTATTTTTAACACAATACCACAGTGGGTCACGGGCAAAGCCATGTGAGATTTCAAGCTTTGAATAATTTAAAAGGCATGTGTGCCCTCATTTTCGTGAAGGTAGATGATGAAACCATTTGGGGAAAAAACATCAATTCAACCGACCATATTTGAGCCCCATCACTGGCAATAAAGACTAGGTCCTTGGGTAGCAATATACCGTCACAATACATTTTATACATTCATCGATGGCCACATGGCCTAGGGCATCACTAGAAGGCCGATGACAGAGTGAGTGACATTTGAAGTATATGCGGGTACACATTCTACCTGATCTAGAAAGACATGGTCAACCAGCAAAGCCCCTTCAAAAATTGTGGGGGTGCAGTAAGTACGACCGTTCTAACAGACATTAGCCGTGCTAATGATATCGAGGTTAGATAATCGGTGTGCACGCCGTCTAAATAACAGGCTCATCTAAATCTGGTGGTGGGAAATCGAATCCTCGCTGTGTAAACTGTAGGTATTTATCCCTCCGGAACATTTTCTTAATCATCCCTACAACACGTTTTGCCAGAATGGGTACGTGTCACTCATATAGTTATGGCAAGGGAGGTCGTTGGTTCAAACTTCACTCGGTTGAACTGGGGTGGTTTTCTACTCTCCCTCACTCCACGTAAACGCTGGAACATTTCTATCTTACTCCTCTAATCCATGATGGATACCTACATCCACGCATGTCGATGGACGATACCAAACAACCAATTTTAGTAGGCTTTGGGGGGAGGGGAGGATAGCGGCCCCTAACTAAGGCTTCCGAGGCCTCGGATTGTGCATTATCAAAGCCTTGTCAATGCACTATAGTTGCTACATCACCTGAAAAAACCCATTACCACATAGGGGGTTCCGAAATTGCGATGATGACACCAGGAAAACCCATTACCACATAAGGGGTTGCGATACATGCCTTGAAGAAGGGTAAGTGAGGGGAAGTGAAAGGAGTCCCAAGACAAGGGAACCATTTATCACACTCTACCCCAAACGGTCGTCAGGAGAGGTTCATGCTGTTTGTTC
Organism: Timema californicum; assembly: GCA_902141385.1. Taxonomy (NCBI): domain Eukaryota; kingdom Metazoa; phylum Arthropoda; class Insecta; order Phasmatodea; family Timematidae; genus Timema; species Timema californicum. Next base: position 3,806 of record CABFOW010004097.1, on the reverse strand, counting down.
CGGGAAGTGAAAGGCAGTCCAACAGAGTCTTGTGAGAGGGAGCCATTGTTCATTCTATGCTACGCTGCCGCCAGAATATGTTCGTGCTCCATGCCAGTGTCACGGGAGGAGCGCACAACGCCGTAGACTGTACGCCAATAAATAAATAAAAAACTCCAAAGCCCCGTCCCAATCCTACGACAATAAACTCCCCTATACCAATAAAAATCTCCAATGCCCGTCCTATTCCTAACCAGACATAAATAGCCAATTAGCACAAATAAATGAGCAATTATCAATCATAAATAACCATTGAGCACACATAAAAAAGCAATGAAACCAAATAAAAAACAAATGAGACAAGAATAAACAAGTTTGGAACATCGGAAAAGGGGTTAGAAGGAGGAGAGGAGGAAATCCAACAGCCAATCAAAGAACGAGGGGGCGTTGTCACTTGATCAAATTCAGCCTATCATATAGCTGTTCCCAAAGGTCCACCCAGGTAGTCACGTATGTAGGATTTAATTTTTTACTGTGGGAGGGCTTCTGGTTAGAAAATTATTCTTTTAGGGTTAGCTGCCTTCCACACCCTAAACTACCAACGGAAGAAGTTTTTTTTTAATTTTTACCCTTTTCGGACTGAATTAAAAGTTTTTATTGTAGCTTTGGACTCGAGTTAATTCGAATGTGTAAAAAATACATATTTTACCATAGCTTTTATTAGAAAGCATTAGTGTTGAACAAATTTTGGGGAGGCACTCTCTAGTTGCCCAATTGACCAACGCATTTGTCTCTCACTGCACTAAAGCCCAGATACATAGCACAATTATTATATAAACATATATAATAGCCATTACAATCAAATAAATTTTTAATCGTTTTATTGTAGGAAAAGAGAAAATCTACAAAACGCAGGAACTCATTACTAGAGCTGGGATTTCTATGTATATATATATATGTGTGTGTTTCTATGTATATATATATTCTATCTTCTATTCCTCACCATTTAGATGCTCAGAAATTGGAAATATCAACGAGTCACTATATTAGGGTAAATATAACATATAAAAGTGATTTTACATAAAACTACCTATTTTGTGATGTTTTGATATATCTTTATACTAATAGCAAATTTGTTGAATTTTTAAACATTGTTTGATTTGGTTTGGTTTGTATGAATCAGCTGAAAGGAATTTTTCAATGAATTATTGAAAAGGGTAAAATCCGACTTAGGTAGTCAAGTGTTTTTCCCCTAAGTACAGGCCTTATCTCTTCACAATGAACCTTTTGATGCATTTTTTAAAGAATCTTTCAAACACATCAAGAATTTCGGTCTGGAACCTCCCTTCCCTCCAACACACTAACACTAGTCCAACGACTAACATTCTTATCTTATAATATCGCCAAGGGATTTTAGTTTCACATGAGCAGTTGAAAGTAAGTCTAACAGTAAGCTACCATCAGATTTTTTTTTCACCATGACATCAAGTGAGTCTTGCTGACAACAAGATTAAAATACTGAACTGGGATCAACGACTCCCTCACAACCGACAGTAAAAGTTGTAATGTGTCAAGCTTGCAACAAAAAAATTGGATGTTTCATAAAATCAAAATTGGAGCAACGCGTGTGGCGCACACTTCGTACGAAAAAAGTCTGAGTTATTCGAATAATTTTTTTTTTTAAAACAAAGATGCAAATGCTTTTCTTCCAGTCAAAGAAACTAATTCTGTACGGACTTGTGTAGTGCAATGGTCACCACGAGTACCCCATGTTTTAAATTCCTAGTGCCTGAATTTGCATCCTTCTTGTGACAGTAATGAAAACGACCCATTCCTGCTAAATTAATATTCAGAAAGAATTATCTGTTTATCTATTACAAAGAAACAATGGAAAGGATAATAAACTACACCGGGGATGCCTTCATATGTGTCGCTGTGGATGAGACCACGGTTGCTTAGGGTAATTTTGTTGTGAGCCTTGTGGTAGGTAAGATAGATTCTAAGGATATTTCCAAACCATATTTGATTTACTGGGAAGTGATGGAACATGCGTATCATGTTGTAAGATTCGTGAATGATGAATTGAAAGTTTTTTGGACTAGGTGAGCTCACTTAGAGAAGGTATTGGTGTTATATTCAGATGCCACGGCATAAATAATGAAAATCGCAAGTGCTTTGAAGTTGTTATATCCTGATATGATCCATCTTACAAGTTTGGCTCATGGACTACATCTTGTTGTGGAATACATTAGAGTCCAATTCTTAAAATGAATAGATTAATTTATGTGACAAATAAAAACTAGACCTATTTGTGAAAGGCCCAGATCAAGTCAAAACTTACTAGCTCTGGTTTGATGTGCTGTTGCCCCTGAAATAAGCTCTAAAAAGATGAGGCACATGGATAAAACAGCCAACATTTACTATACACAATTTGGGGTTGTGAAGTCAGTAGTAGATATGTTCGTCCCTGAGTGTGCGATCGATATCTGTGTGTAAATCTTACAACTCATTCATTGATCCAAAAGTGGCATGTTCAACTGCATACACCAGGAGCAATTTTGGTTGGCTTCCAGAGAGTATTAAACGGTTGGAAATTTCTTGATTTCCACTACAAGAGACTATGGATATAATAGAAAAGACAATTTCAAATCTAAATGGTGTGAAAGACGAATATGGTGAAAGTGTTTCTACCTAGTTTCAGGTAGTGCTAAAAAGCAACCCAGTATATCAATGGATGTAGATACACTCGAGAACATTTCTAGAGAAAATTCTTCTGTTAAAATACGCCCCAGTGACACACTGTGACGTGGAACAATAGTATTACTGCCTAATGAATCTTAAGACTTGGGTTCTAAAAACAAACTTTCCCTCTTTCCTGGCTTGAGTAGGTGTGGTAAGGGCTGTTGCCCCTATCTTGTAATAAACCTAAATTTATATAACTAATGACCAAGCTATGGCCCAGGGAATAGGTTTAAGTTATTAAAAAATATTATATTTGTAAATTACACACAAAACTTGAGATTGTATTTTTTTCAATCCTATCATTTTCAAAAATGCGTTTTTTGAGTTAATTTTAAAAATACATGCATAGTAAAATTAATTATATAATCCACTAGCAATTTAGAAAAGTGTCCATAAATTAATAATAAAAAAATAAATCATTAATGGTTCATCAAGAATTTTGGTCAAAAATCAGTCATTTTTACTGTGTATAAGTACTTATGTGACCGCACCTTATAAATGATGTTAGAACGGAGCAAGCCAAACTATGTTATCTATTTTACCTCCAGTGAACCAAGTAACTTCCAAATAGTGCAATAGATGGATAGAACTCTTAATGAAATATCTATACTATATCAAGTTTATATCTGTCTTGTTATGATACGGTTTTAATTCTGTAATGAAACTTCTGATTTCTACATTTAAATGGTCCGAGATTTAATTAATTGTTTGTTTAATCACCTCCTGGGTCGAATATTTTTTGTGAATCGTACTCATTTAAATTTGATGGTTGATGTATTTGATTGGTTGTTAATCTGGATGACCTGCCTTGTTATTTCTATTGATTTGTCTATCACTCAAATTTATTTGCCTTGAAGGTCCTTGGTTCCTATCCTGTCAATACTCTATACTAGGATGGGAATTTCTTCTATCTTGCTCTGGTGTTGGGTAATTATTGTGATACCTCAGCCTATCTTGCCCTTTATTAACTTCTCTGATTTGAGGGTTAGACGATTGCCTATGTCTATCAATATTATACTTGTTTGATTGCTCATTAATGTCTTTGTTTCTTTGATGTCTATCGTCAAATGCCATTAATACTCTCT
>CABFOW010004096.1:26777-39409 GCA_902141385.1 Timema californicum | reverse complement strand
GATAGGGTGTGATGAGGTGGACTGGATAGAACTAGCTCAAGATAGAGATAGGGTGTGATGAGGTGGACTGGATAGAACTAGTTCAAGATAGATAGAGGGTGGAATAAGAAGCGCCAATAGTAGAGATGAGTGTGTAAACTCTTTGGCGGTAGAAGGATGGAGGGGGGGGGGGTTATCAAGATATAGACAAGAAACCTCGCAAAGTGAACTAGTCGATAAAAAAACTTAGCACCGTGTTATACTATCCGTTCGGTTTATACGCTTATATAAGTATCGATTACGATTAGGGTTTTTATGAATGAGGGTTATATTTGTATGAAGTGTAGCCGCATTTGCATGAAGGGAGAGTGGGGGAGGGGAACCACCATCAGTACACCCGACCAAGGGAATTTAGTCTACTGCGAGAGTAGCGTCTTAGACCATGCGGCCACCGAAGCGGGTGATTTTAATATTTTATTATTGATAGCATCCATAAAACCCGCCTCGGTGGCGTGGTTAGCTAACGCACTAGCCATGTTGAGCTCGACTGCCCAAGGACGGGGAGATCGAGGTTCGAATATCGTTTTCCTAAATGTTTTTTCACTCTCCTCCCACGCAAATGCGGGTTCACCTTCTCTAAATTCAACTTTTCTAATTCCTAATCTATTGGCATAATTAGTACTTAAGCGTATAAACCGAACGGGTAGTAAGACGCGGTGCACGACTTGAAAGTAGATCCAATAACGTTTCTAGTTGTCGCATTCATTTGAAAATTGGACCGTGACACGGAGTTCGGCATTCCACGCGCTTTGATCTCATGAGCACACACACAACGTGACTGTGACCTCCAACACACTCCGTTGTAGATAACAAGGTCGACCTCGCGGAGCACATTTTCTGGGGAACTGGGGCAATGTACAACAACTTACAGTCGATACTGATATTACACGAGTCTCTAACTGGGGTCTTTTAGCACAGCGTCTTACTACCCGTTCGGGTTATACGCACTTATCGCTAATGTGTAATGGTAGGGTGATTGTGAGATGAAATGGAGGACCTACAGTTTAACGTGGGATCCGAACCACGGTGAAGGTGTGGCTATTTTAATTTAAAAGCGGGATAAGGTCTGTGCAGTGCACCGTAACATTAGTTTTTATCTCGCACAGTTTTATATAAAAGGATGAATCATTGATGTATACTAAACACAGACGTGTTAGCCACGCCTTTTGTGCCCACTACTTTGAGAGGATAGTAATAATAATATTTAGCACCGCGTCTTACTACCCGTTCGGGTTATACGCTTTAAGTACTAATTACTCGAATGGATTAGGAAGGTTGAATTAGAGGAAGTGAACCAACATTTGCGTGGAGGGAGAGTGGAAAACCATTTAGGAAAAACCACCACCCCCAGTTCACCCGACCGAGATTCGAACCTCGATCTCCCCCGTCCTCAGCAGTCGAGCTTCAACACGACAAGCGCGTTGGCCAACTACGCCACCGAGGCGGGTAATTTGAGAGGAGTATTTGGGGATTCGGTTTTGGTTAAGTTTTTTGGTCACCCGGCACAAATAACTTTCAGACGAACCAGTGGAACATTTGATGCTTTTTTTTCAACAACATGTTTGTGCGAGGATATCATTTCTGCTCTTTGTGGTGTAAAAATTGTGAGACGAAACCGTATTTTAGTGGAATCAAACTTCATTTCTATTCCTCACGTAAATTATCAGTGAGTATAAATATAATACATATATGTTCTTTATATTTTTATTTGTTTTAAATTTATTTAAAATATATATTATGGTTAAAAGGGTATATTTATTTCATTTTAATTAAATTATAAATGTAACTATTTTTACATTAAAAAATTATTATGACTAATCTATCCCTATGATAAACTACATTTTTCAAAATATGTTTTATCATTTATCCTACGTCAAGGAGTCCGCGCGAATAAGCTGTCCCCAGTTTTAGGGTCCACGTGACTTAGAGGTTTGAGAACCACCGCCATTAGAGTAATTATACCACTATAAAGCCACACGGCTGACTCACTCACTGACATTAATGTTTACCCACCTCCAGATGAGATAGAAACTTGAAATTTGGCAAACTTATAGCTTATAGCCTGTAACCGACGGGAAAATTTTAAAATGATAAAAAAATAATAATAACCCCCGAAAAAAAATATTCTAAAATGTCGGAGCAACTTTAAAGCCGGTGCGAACCTTTCTTCGGAGATATCTTGTTGATAAACGGTAAGACCTATCAAAAAATAGTTCTGGAATTACATTAGTTTACATCCACCTGCAAAGAAAGCTCACCGGGGGTTTGAGGGCGGAGCCCCCCAACGAACAAAGCGAGTTTATCACATACGCTCGTAACCTGAACAGGCAGTAAGACGCACTTCAATACTTTTCTGCTCCAATAGAGTAATTTTGTATCTAGTTTTCCGTGGGAGTAGTACGAAGAATTAACATAAGACACACACAAGGTTTTCAACCCAGGACTAGCTCAGTTTATGTTCCGTACCCCTCCCACACTTCTCCTCTTTCCAGAAAACATCCCGCGGAGCCCGACATTCACAACGGCGTAATGTGAACACTTCCAAGACCTCAACAATTGGGCCAAACGTCACGTGGTCGCCACAGAGATAACTAATAAACCGACATCTCCTGAAGCGACTTCTTGATACAAACACAAGAGGGAACGCGTCATTCCGTGTTAATCTCGCGGGTTAAGGACAAACTAACGTTCTTTCCACGGCTCGTAATAATATATAGATGGCGGGCGATCGCGTCTTAATTTTAACAGGCAGTAAGACGACGACTGTGACCTGGCGGTCTAGGGGTAAGGTGTCAGACTTCTGTGCTGGGGGTCCGGGGTTCAATCCTCGGTCCCGGCACAGATTAATCTGATTACCAAACCCTTCCTTCACCTCTGACAAGACATCTTGNGGCGGCCGGGTTTCAATCCTCGGTCCTGGCACAGATTTATTTGATTACCAAACCCTTCCTTCACCTCTGACAAGACATCTTGTGAATGTGGGGAATGCCAGGCCTCCACCGTGGTTCGGATTCCACGTTAAACTGTAGGTCCTCCATTTCATCTCACAATCACCCTACCATTGCACATTAGCGTAAGTGCGTATAGCCCGAACGGGTAGTAAGACGCGGTGCTAATAATAATAATAATAAGACGACGTGATAACACATAATATGGCCTGACTCGCGGGAGAGACGGAGGGTTGGGGGTTCAAACCTCTCCTAAGATACAACAATATCAGTACAATAAGATGAGAACAAAGAAGGTTCCAGAAGTAGATTCCAGTGAGAAGAGATATCTGTAAGACTCCATCTTAATAATGTATTCTCTCCAGTTTATTGTATTTCTTGGACAAGCTGTTAGTATCGATACGTCATGAATGGTCGACTGCTGCTCGAATGATTGTGTGGAGGTTTTGTTGTGTTTACATTTATTTACCATCCCCATAAAATACAAATATTTCAATTATTTTTTATCTCTTAAAGAAACATCTCAATATTTTATGTGTCATCATAACTTTATCACATATTAGGTTATTGTATTGTTATCCAGGTAATTAATTAATTATACCTAATAATACATTTTTTATTCTTGACCCCCCTCCCCTTATACAAAAATCCTGCTTACGACCATGTATGGCTTATACCCTTTTTAGTTATTTAAAACTGCCGAAGACGGGGAGATCTGGGTTCGAACCCAGTCGGGTGCACTGAGGGTAGTTTTTCTTTCATTGTTTTACCGCTATCTCTCTCCGCGCAAATGCGTATGCACTTCCTCTAAATTTAACCTTACTAAACTCAAACCCATTATTGTAATTAGTACATGTGCGTATAGCCCGAACGGGTAGTAAGACACGGTGCTAAAAAAAGTTAAAGACTAAATTCTTCATAAATTATTATTAGCACCGCGTCTTACTACCGTTCGGGTCATACGCACTTACGCTAATGTGTAATGGTAGGGTGATTGTGAGATGAAATGGAGGACCTACAGTTTAACGTGGAATCCGAACCACGGTGGAGGCCTGGCATTCCCCACATTCACAAGATGTCTTGTCAGAGGTGAAGGAAGGGTTTGGTAATCAAATAAATCTGTGCCAGGACCGAGGATTGAAACCCGGCCGCCATCACAGAAGTCTGAAACCTTACCCCTAAACCACCAGGTCACCTTCTTCATAAGGAGATCTACAGAACCCATAGGCCATATGCAAGAACTTGACTAAGTGGGTGCTAAGTGGACACTAGCGTGGGTTAGCTTGCGTCATCATAGGTTAGAAGGTGGAGCTATAGTGTTCTCGGGACCACACTACCGGTCCACTAAGCATTCACTAACATTCTTGCATACCGCCCGTAGTATAAATACCGGCTCCTCAGGAAAGTCCGCGCTTCCTAAACGAGAACATGGCCCCCAACTGGCGGCCAAGCGAGACACGAGGTGCCACGAGGTTCCACGAGGTTGACCGAACACTCCACACGGCCTTGAGACCTGCTGAAAGGCTTGGCTCGGGTGATTAGACACGAGGGTCGCCTTTAGAGAATCTGGACCACGTGAAGACGGGCGTCCAGCCGTGACGGGGACAAGGAAGGAAACCGAAAGATCAAAAGACTTCGAGGTTTTACGGCGAGGAGTACTGCTAACACGAGCCAAGGGAAGTATTTCTGCAGTTTATCTAGCAACATGTGGTGTTGTTTTTATTAAAATAAATAAAATATTGCTACAGTAGAAACAAAGCTTAATTTTCTCACCATGGCGATATCAACGGTTGTTGAATATTATTCAAAGATGTCCCGGAATTTAATGAAAACTTTTTATCTTCATTTAAAAAGTATATCAATATCGCTAAGTTTCTGATTGATATTCAACAACTGTTGATATCACCGTGTGAAGAAAATTGAACTTTGTGTTTGTACTTAAGCAATATTTTATTTATTTTAGCCAAAATAAAAAAAACTATAAAAACTGCAAAAAGAAATGCCCTTAGCTCACGTTCCCATCTTAAGAGCCCTTCCCACACCACGGGTTATACATACACTAGCCCCATGACTTCTTTGGTGCTGACTGACAGATCACAGCTGACTTCTGACAATCAACATTTAGGTATATACCTAAATTTTGACCATCAGAAGTGACAACTGCTAAACACATGTTTTTACAGATCATTTGGTCCGGCGTAGGTATACAAAATTTTGTCTGGTAACGTTTCAAAGCTGTCAGTCAGTACCAAAGAAACCATGGGGCTACTGTAGCTTATGTAGGTTGTACAGCTCGAAACATGAAACGGTCTTCCCTATTTTAATTTTAAAAAATAGTGAAATGATGCTACCATATTTAAAAGTTATCGTTAGCATAGACTTTCCCGCTCATTTGCCTTAAAATGGAACCATTTGCTTATAAGCCGGAAATTATCAACACCTTAAAAAAATAGATGGGAGCAAAATCATTTCTTTCTTTTAGAAAAAAATAAATAGTTGCGGGAGGGGGGGGGACTTTCAACCCTTTTCAAGAGTGTGGATCGAGTGACGAAAAAAAATAATATGAAGGTAGAGTGTGTGGATCAAAAGGAAGGGGTAGACCACGTAAGAGGTGGCTAAATGTTGTAAACGAATGTGTGAAAAGAGAAACATTAAAAGTTTTATGATTCGGTGTATGTATGTGTTGAGGAGAAGGGAGAATACAAGGACAGGGAAATGTGGAGAAAGTTAGTGAGGATGGATTAAGTACGGAGTTGTTGTTTTTGAGCTGAATGCACAGTTTCTTGCCTACCTCGTAAGGGGACGGCGCGATTAGGTATGTATGTGATCCACTATCAGTTGCCTACCTCCCACATCTTCTCAAAATTGACCTCCTTCCCTCTTTCCTCCCCACACTATCAGAAATCATGTTTTAACTTTATGTAATCAAAACGTTATAAATAAAATAGTTTAACTTTTTAACTATTTGAACAGGAAAGGAATATCTTCTTTTAAAGCTCAAAATAAAGAATTAAGTCACTTTTACATTCAAACTTTGATCAAATTTGGAAAGTTTTACCATGAAAATTAATGATACGCCCAGAGAAAGTCTTTATAGCGTCGATATATCCCAGAGTAATCGTTTTTTTTACAACATTAATCGTTTTAATGGAGTTTGTGAATACAAAATCTTCATGTTTGTTATAAAATACAACAATGTGATTCTTTGGTGAAATTTGCAACCAATATGTGTACACTACAACGATTCGACGTATCTTAGTACCAATCAGATTAGATTGCGCTTTAATTAGTAGTCATATGGTTTATGGAGTTATTTAAAAATGTAATTCAAACTAAGGGCACAGGGGAAATAGGGGGAAAGTTCGTCTTTGACTCGAATTGAGTTAGTGCTGCCCTCTGTTAGACAATCATGAGATATCTTTCTAATGCACTTTATATTATGGTTCATAGAGTTCTCTGTCGTTAGACAATCATGAGATATCTTTCTATATGCACTTTAGATTATGGTTCATAGAGTTCTCTGTCGTTAGACAATCATGAGATATCTTTCTAATGCACTTTAGATTATGGTCAAGATAGTTTTCTGTCGTATCTAAATAAATCTTATAAAAATGTATTTGCTGGGGTCTCTATGTGGTTTGAGATATAGACGTATTGGAAGTGTATGTAAAGTGACCTTCCTCTTATTTCCCCTGTATACTTCAAATAATGAAATTACTATTTAGTAATTTTATTTTCGTAAAGATCATTTTTTTTAGCACAGCATCTTAATATCCGTTCGGGTTATACGATTATGTACTAATTACGATAATGGTTCTAGAGATTATAAACGTTATATTTAGAAGTGTGCCCACATTTGCGTGGAGAGAGAGTGGGGGAAAAAACCACCCTCAGTATACCCGACCAAGATTAAAACCTAGATCTCCCTGCCATCGGCAGTTTAGTCTACTGCGTTATCCTAACAATGACTGTCTTGTGACGAGCACAGGGTATGTAACTCATAATTATGTAACCTTCTATACTAACCAGTGGACTCATACCTTTTATCATCCAAATATCTTCTTTTTTTTTTTTGTCGTCATGTAAGATAAAAGAGAACACGTTCCATACCAGTAATTAATGTATGAGGCTGGAATGTAGTATTATATAATTAGACATGAGGATGAGGTAGACACAAAGAAATATTACACACATTTTAATTACTGTTCTTTTTATACTCAGATAATTGGATTGTACCTCATTTTGTGGCACACACTGTCCTTATTTAGATTTATTTTTCGACCTAACTCTATTCATTAGGTGGTTTATTATCGTGTCCGAATTGGTCAACGCAAACATAGATTTGTAATGTCCATTGCATGAACTTTCTTATTTTAACAGATTGTATTATTAAATAATAATACAATGCGTACAACCCGAACGGGTAGTAAGACGCGGTGCTAATAATAATATTATTATTAGCACCGCGTCTTACTACCCGTTCGGGTTATACGCACTTACGCTAATGTGTAATGGTAGGGTGATTGTGAGATGAAATGGAGGACCTACAGTTTAACGTGGGATCCGAACCACGGTGGAGGCCTGGTATTCCCCACATTCACAAGATGTCTTGTCAGAGGTGAAGGAAGGGTTTGGTAATCAGATAAATCTGTGCCGGGACCGAGGATTGAAGCCCGGCCGCCAGCATAGAAGTCTGACATCTTACCTCTAGACCGCCAGGTCACCGTTAAACGTCTATAATTAAGACTTGCTCTCCCCATCAGAGGAAAATCATAATAGAAGAGTTGAGGTTTGTTCAAAGGCGACCCTCTACGCAATTAATTTTCTGTCAAGTTACATTCATTAACACGATTATTATCTCTATCATGATTAGCCTGCGTATTCCATCAATGCGTGGTTTTTAAATATCATCATCATCATCATCATTATTAAATCAAGTTTCCCTCTGAGGGTTTTCGTGTCCTTCAAACCACAGGACACTGTTCTAACCCAACCAGCGCTTCAACAAATTTAGGTTTGTTTTTCTAATATTCAGATATTCAGTCCTTATTCCCGACTTTAAGAGTCGATCAGCGCATAGCTAGGTCAAGTCGTGATCCGTGCGATATTTCACTGTGAAAAAATAAAATTAAAAAAAGCTCAACATACCTATTTTTTCAATAATTGTTTAGCGGCTCAATTCGGCGTGTTAGTAAAATATGTCTCCAATTACCTGAAACAAAGAAAGAAGCATTTTGTTAGTTATTAAGTCACAACTATCCGAAAATAAACAGAAAAAAATTCAAATCCATATTTGTTTCGTCTACATTGTAGTGTGTGTGTAGTGTTGGACAAACATTTGATCATGCATTTTATTTTCGACTTAATTTGGACATTATCATTAATTTCTTTTGCAAACCAAAATTCATATATAGCAATTGATTGGCCTTCTTATTACCTTTTAAACAATTTCAATCCGCTTGGTAATACAAATACACTAGTGTCGCAATCATCTGGCCAAGTTCTCCATGTTAACAAGTTCGTTTTAAAATAAACAAACCGGTACATATCAACTAGTAATTAATAAAAAAAAAGAACACAAACTGCCTTACCACTGTTACATTGGAGTCAGCAAATCATAACTGTTATGCATGCGTATAATACAGTACTATTGGTTGGTGTAGATAGCAGCACTGTTTTGATTTGGCTGGAAACAGAAGCTGTGTCAAGGGAGGTGTAGATAGCAGCACTGTTTTGAATTGGCTGGAAACAGAATCTGTGTCAAGGGAGGTGTAGATAGCAGCACTGTTTTGATTTGGCTGGAAACAGAAGCTGTGTCGAGGGAGGTGTAGATAGCACCACTGTTTTGATTTGGCTGGAAACAGAAGCTGTGTCGAGGGAGGTGTAGATAGCACCACTGTTTTAATGTGGCTGGAAACAGAAGCTGTGTCGAGGGAGGTGTAGATAGCACCACTGTTTTAATGTGGCTGGAAACAGAAACTGTGTCAAGGGAGGTGTAGATAGCAGCACTGTTTTGATGGGGCTGGAAATAGAAGCTGTGTCAAGGGAGGTGTGGATAGCAGCACTGTTTGGATTTGGCTGGATAACAGAAGCTGTGTCAAGGAAGGTGTAGATAGCAGCACTGTTTTGATTTGGCTGGAAACAGAAGCTGTGTCAAGGGAGGTGTGGATAGCAGCACTGTGTTGATTTGGCTGTAAACAGAAGCTGTGTCAAGGGAGGTGTAGATAGCAGCACTGGTTGGATTTGGCTGGAAACAGAAGCTGTGTCAAGGAAGGTGTAGATAGAGGCACTGTTTTGATTTGGCTGGAAACAGAAGTTGTGTCAAGGGAGGTGTAGCTACTTGAGGCAAATCCATACTGAAAATTATTTACACTTAAATTCCGTGCTATCCGGTCCGGCAACTTTAGGCCGGATAATCGCGACTTTGGTGTACTAACTTAATCTTTATCATTATTTTTTTTAAGTATTTCTTGGTGGAATATTATTTTTATTGATTTGTGTTAGAAGTGAAGCATCCAATGAAATGTTTTACTTATTCAGTATCCATATAACTCATTATGAACGTTGGACAAGAAGTCAAGTTCGAGCCTTTGGATGTTAAAACTTGATATAAAATCACCAAGACCTTGAACAAAGTCAGTGAATGTTAGGCCAATGGCACTCGGTACAGTAGATAACCCGCCAGTGTGCACAGTGTGTGTAATATTCCTCCGACAGCTGAGATAATGTCCAAATGAGCTACGACTCTGGAGATAACAGCCACTGCGCTTTCATTCGGACTGATTTTCAAAACACGCGTGAACAAATGAATGTACACTAAAATGCCGTTAATCCAAACTAATTGGGACCAAAGATTGTTCGGATTAAGCAGGAGAATACATGGATAAAGTATTTTGAAGAACTTTAAAATAAAGTTGAGCAAGTTTCATTAAATTTTCATTCATTTAACTGATGTATAGCACGCGATATGTAGCTACTGTAATTTTATTTAGTTTAAAGAAAACACATTGTGTTGAGTACAACATGTGAATATTATATATTTATCATCAGATAGAGTGGTGACCTGGCGGTCTAGGGGTAAGGTGTCAGACTTCTGTGCTGGCGGCCGGGGTTCAATCCTCGGTCCCGGCACAGATTCATATGATTACCAAACCCTTCCTTCACCTCTGACAAGACATCTTGTGAATGTGGGGAATGCCAGACCTCCACCGTGGTTCGGATCCCACGTTAAGCTGTAGGTCCTCCATTTCATCTCACAATCACCCTACCATTACAAATTAGCGTAAGTGCGTATAACCCGAACGGGTAGTAAGACGCGGTGCTAATAATAATAATAATTATTATTATCAGATATAACTTTTTGTTTTAATTCTCTTTTAACTTTGAGCTTGTTAGCCAATAAAATATATTTTATTCAATTCTCTACCCCCCACCCCAACAATGTTCCGAAAAATGTGTTCGGATTATCCGGAATTTAGGACGAGCGAGATTCGGTCTAAAGGGGTTTTACTGTATTTGAAATATTTTTAAAAGAGTAGATTTAGAGTTCAAAGCCGCGTCTTTTAGTCAACTGATTTTTTCACCAAAGAATGAACAAAACAAATTAAATTGAAATATTTACTATTTTATCATCACAAGTTTTATGATTTTTTTTGTTTGTTTATTAGTTTTCATACTGGCTGTAGTACAATTTACCCGCTGTACTGGATAATAAATATTAATATATAACAAAATGAGACCGTACACAGTTTAATAAATGTACTAGTTTCCCTAAAGAGGAAGGTTGGGAAGCTGTCGCTTTGAGGTTTCATCAAATCTGCATTCATTTAAAGAAAAAGTATTCGACCCACTAGAAATATACTAAGTGGGCTGAGGGTGTCCACAGTTAAAAACAACTTTCAAAATATAATTATTACCTTATTTCAACGGAATTCAGTAAACATTTTAAATATTTTTTAGGGTATAGTCTGTTAATATAAAGAAAAAAATCACACGATACGAGACAACAAGCGAACTCTTCCGACCAAGCGGTTGCCACCGTTAGCGAAGACAAGTGTCAACATTTGCGGATAAAGGGTGGCATGGGGTCAGCAAAGCGAGTCCTCTGCACGTTAATCTCAGTTTTACAGACAGGAGCTGCTACTTATATATTCAAGTAGCTCCTCATTTGTCTTCAAGAGGCTGAGTTTGACCCTGTTACAGACCCACCGCCTCACAGATACATTTTTTTTGAAGCGCCGGTGATCGAACCTGGGACCGTAGCAAGACCACAAGTTAATTTATAGGCCACAACACGGCCGTCCAAAGTCTAATTTGGTCACACATGTACTGCAGCGAGATCTGAGTAAGGATCGGATGTTTTTATTTGTGGCTCCACCGTGGTTCGGATCCCACGTTAAACTGTAGGTCCTCCATTTCATCTCACAATCACCCTACCATTACACATTAGCGTTTAGCGTAAGTGCGTATAACCCGAACGGGTAGTAAGACGCGGCGCTAATAATAATAATAATAATAATAATAATAATATTTGTGGCTCCCCATTGGACTCAACTTGACGACGTTGTTTACGTGGTGAGTTGGAAGCTGTTTCACTAAGCAGGTTGCATCTTAGCTCGACGCGCTCTAAGCACAATCACACTAAGACGCCGATGTATGAAAGATAAAGAGAGGACTAAATGAGTTGCTCACCCTGAGAGGCCTCTTAATTATCTGTTGGTTGATAACACTTGCCCTCTTACTCAACAAGTTTACACACTCGTCCCGCCATTCGCGCATGGAGAGCAGTGATATGCATTTAAATAATTCCCTTCTTTATTATTTTATATTCTAGATATTTTTTCAATCTTACAGTAGGCCCATGGCTTCTTTGGTGCTGACTGACAGCTTTGAAACGTTACCAGACCAAATTATGTATACCTACGCCGGACCAAATGAACTGTAAAAACATGTGTTTAGCAGCTGTCACTTCTGACGGTCAAAATTTAGATATAAACCTAAATGTAGGTATATACCTAAATGTCGACTGTCAGACGTCAGCTGTGAGCTGTCAGTCAGCACCAAAGAAGCCATGGGGCTACTGTACATCCTATTAGGAAGATTTCTAATTGTCATTTTCGTGAATGAACCAAATAATCTAAGTTATAGACGATTAAAAATACAAAACAAATAAACTGATTTAAAATCAAAAAATTAGTTTAGCAAGAATGAAAGACTATTTTTAGAATTATTTAAAAATGTTGGTTTTATCAAGGTAAAGTGTGTGGATCAAAAGGAAGGGGTAGGTCATGTAAGACGTGGCTAAATGTTGTAGATGAATGTGTGGAAAAGAGGAACATTCAGAGTTTTAATAATAAAAGATCATGTATGACTCGGTGTATGGATGTTCAAGGGAGTATTCAAGGACAGGGAAGTGTGGACAAAGTTAGCGAGGATGGATTAAGTACGGAGTTGTTTTTGAGCTAAATGCATAGTTTCTTGCCTACCCCGTATAGCGTGATTTGGTATGTGTGTATGTTTCATTGTTATATCTTATATTATTATTAGCACCGCGTCTTACTACCCGTTCGGGTTATACGCACTTACGCTAATGTGTAATGGCAGGGTGATTGTGAGATGAAATGGAGGACCTACAGTTTAACGTGG
>CABFOW010004095.1:44490-61879 GCA_902141385.1 Timema californicum | reverse complement strand
GTTAAACTGTAGGTCCTTCATTTCATCTCACAATCACCCCACCATTACACATTAGCGTAAGTGCGTATAACCCGAACGGGTACTAAGACGCGGTGCTAATAATAATAATAATAATATTATGTGTAGAAAACTAAGCTAAATATACCTACTGACGAAGTATTGGATTCTTATTGGAAAAAACATTGGTTTTGACATAAAAAAAACTGCAAAAATACCAACTTAATACTTGAAGTTCCCACATTAAAGCACCTACTTGAAGTGAAAAACTGTTTAATGTATGTTGTAACCGATTCTTAAAAAATTGAAATTTTGAAGCATCAAAAACTCTCAAATAATTTTAAATTATCTTAAAATTTTCTGATCTAACCCTAATAAAATATGATTTTATTTGTTTGAGGAAGGTAATATAATTGATTATAAATTTATCATTATGTCATAAATAAAATGATTGTAGTTCGTTTAATAAATAGTTGTATTTCGTTATAAAAAGTATGCAAATAAAATAACTTTGTATTTTTTGATAAATATGGCAACAAACCAACTCCTATTTAAATGATATGGTGCAATGAGTATTTTTTTTAAAATATGGATAAAATTTGTATGAACCAAACAAACTAAATTTAGGATGTAGAAAAAATATAATTTAGTTAGCTTTGACATTGTTTATTCTTCTTCTTCTTCTTCTGTATCTTTAAATATCCGTCCTTGATAACATTGTGGTCGTTGTAATAGCCGGGTCAAACACACAATTTTTATATGTATTTTTGTAAAGAAATATACATTTCCCAGACTCGGGGAACATTTTTTAGTTACAGGAATATCGTTTTTTATCACCGCGTCTTACTACTTGTTCCATTGGGTGGCCTGGCGGTCTAGGGGTAAGGTGTCGGGACTTCTGTGCTGGCGGCCGGGGTTCAATCCTAGGTCCCGGCACAGATTTGTCTGATTGCCAAACCCTTCCTCCACCTCTGACAAGACGTGTATTAATCACAACTTGTGAATGTGGGGAATGCCAGGCCTCCACCGTAGCTCGGACTCAACGTTAAGCTGTAGGTTATCCATTTCATCTCACAATCACCCTACACATTACACATTATTGTAAGTACGTATAACCAAAACGGGTGGTAAGACGCAGTGCTAATAATAATAATAATAATAATAATAATACCGGTTCCATTTAAGAATATAATATTATAACTGATCTAATAGGGATGAAAAAGGAAGCGTTTTTGAAATAATTTACCCGTTTATGCGTAGGAGAGTGATAAACTAATTAATTAAAACCACCCACAGTAGACCCGACTGAGATTCTAACCTTAACCTCCCCGTCATCAGCAGGCCAGACTTACATGAGAGTGGCGCTTTAGACCATTCTTCCCCTGAGGTGTGTTCGTAATTTGTTAATTCGCATTTAAATAGCCAAGAATTCATTTTCGTGGGAGAGAAAAAAATATTTAGTGTTATTTGCTGCATGTATTATTAGTTCAAAAATGTTACAATGAATTTTAAATATGTTTTGATAGTCATTTTAGTATTCTAAGTACAAGTTCGTAAAAGTATATATCTTGAAATGTTGAGGTCTATCTTTATTCATCACAATTTAGGAATTTTAGTTAAAAACAGTGAAATTTCGATCTAAACGCCATTTGAAAATAGCAAACAAACTAATTTTTACCTCTTGGTTAATTTTTTTTTTTCATTAGTAAACTTAAAATGTAAGGTTTTAAATTTTTATAATTAAATGCTGGTAGGCTATCTAGATTTTCCTTCTAGAAGTGAACTATATTTTAAAATAACAAATTGCTTCTTTCTTAACGTCCGCAATGCGTCTCGACATTCCGGTTGGTGGCCCCCCACAAGTACGAGATTTTAAATACATTTTGAAAGTTAAAAATACTAAAATTCACAATCAAATTCAAAATACACTAATGATTACAGCATTGTAATATTTCTATCAATGTTAACTAGAAAGATAAATGACAAATGTATAATTTATAAAATTATAAAACAGCCCAATCGAGTTCGCAATAATTGAGAATATATATATTATGAGTAACTCAATCTTACAGTGAGACGATTAAAAAAAAATCTAATATGCTTTTCATAAAGGGTCTGATTGCTGAAACAGGATATTTAAGAAGTGATTTATTGATTAAAATATATAGTTTACACCAAATTATAGGTGAAATGTATCATCTTTGTCTAGATATAATTATGAATATTACATTTTTTATTTATGTAACTAAAAAATAAATATAAATAACAATTTTTTAAGTTGAAATTCTTAGA
The DNA here is from genome assembly GCA_902141385.1 of Timema californicum. Taxonomy (NCBI): domain Eukaryota; kingdom Metazoa; phylum Arthropoda; class Insecta; order Phasmatodea; family Timematidae; genus Timema; species Timema californicum. Next base: position 59,590 of record CABFOW010004095.1, on the reverse strand, counting down.
TAAAAGTAAATATTTAGAAACATAAAGCTATCATTCCTCAAACAAATAAATAATTTTTAATAGGTTTGCAATATCACAATATAATATAATTGTAGTGAAGTTGAAACATTAAAACTGCCACTTTCAAAAGAAATACCGAAAAGTGATGGAAAATACCTTTAGGTAGGTGGTGTGATTAAGATTATTTTTTTGGGGGCAGGCCAATTTTATTTTCAAACTTATATCAATTTACCATGATATAGATTGAATTAGAAACAAACGAAATAAACTAATAAATTCGATACATAGGCTATTTAATTTACAGTATAGAATATTCGTTTTTGCAATGTATTAAAAATATTTTTATGTGAGTTAATAAATTATATTACACAAATATTCTGTGTCAAAATAGCCGAAAACTTATTATATACATTTTATACTACATGTAAATATAGATTCAGACTGGAACAAAACGAATCAGGCAGGTTAGTTAAAAACTAATTAATATTTAATCCTTGTATGTATCGTAGCCTACATGAGAATAAATAAAATAGTTTACCCCTCTTTGATACTCATAACACCATATTTTATACATGAATTAGACAATTTAATCTTTAACATATATAATTTTAACATATATAACATCTATGAACCCTACAAAATTAAAATATCCAAATATTATTTAATAATTAAGCACATGATTTTAATTAATTTGTTGAATGGCAAACAATATTTTTTTTATGAAGTGTAGTATTAATAATTGTTATAAAACTTATTGATATTATCAATTTTAAACTGGTTTCACAAAATATAAACTTAAATTTGTGAAATACGTAAAGCTATAATATTTTTAATGGAACATTATTATGTCATGCCAAGTTAATTACAAAATTAAATTATTTGTATAAAAAATTCAAGTTTGAATTTAAAAAACCAAGAAATGGTATAGCAATCTAAAATGATAAATATTTATTTAATAAAAAATAAAAATGGCGAATAAACCTAATATTATAAAATATAGAAATTAATCTTAGTAACTACATATCTTATAGCAATCTTTTTAAATAAGCTTAATCAAAACAACTTTTGATAATTTTCAAGAGAGAAAAATATCATTAATGAAATTTATAATCTTACACAGATTTAAAATTTCAGATAGAAAGGATATGATAACTAAAGATGGTGATAATAAAATTCGCCCGATAATCAGACTCACCTGGGAAGATTGTCTAATCATATATATAAAAAAAATAAGATATTACACCCTGGGGCAACACGATTGAACCAAATTCTATTAAGACACGACACGACACCTTCAAAACCACCAGTCTATATGTGTTGGCCGACCTGAGAGCAAACAGTCGACAATCGTCGCCATAGATGACACATTTTGAAATTCGTTCGATTTGCAGAGAATCAGTGGAGTGGCATGTGATTGGCTTTTATGACTTGTGACGCGTTTCAGGTAAGATCTCTTCCCCCCCTCTTCTTTGTGTGTGTGAGTGTGTGTCGATTCCTGTGTCAATAATTGGACGTTCTGTGATGGCTTCCAGAATGACAAGTGAAGGAAAGGCTTATCAGAAAATACAAAATGGCTGCGGGACGGATCTTAGGAGTGGCAGAAAAATATCTCAACCAATGATGACTTACATACATTTCAATTCTTAAAAACCTTTATTTTTAAATACTGAATTAAATTATTCATTTTATTGATTTTAGCTCACATGTGTAGTATTTTTATTTTGTTTCTGAACCCTCAAAAATAAAGAAGTATTTTGATTATAAAAAAATTTAAACTTTAGATTTTGATAAACGTCAACGTTTCATGACACTCGGAAACTGAAAAATGAGTCTTCGCAATGCCGTCTGTCTCTGGGGTTTTTGGGATTAGACATACAACCTTAAAATTTAAGGTAGTGTACTGAAGAGCAAATATATATATATATATATATATATATATATAATGGATTTTGATTAAATTTTGTATTTAGGTATATTGAACATAAAACATTTTTCCTATGAAAATGATTTTAAGGGTACTTTATAGTGAGCAGAAATTATTTCAATAGTTCACTTGTGTCCCATTTTATTATCACCTTATACCCTAAATAATGACAGGAGGGGGGACGGGGGGGAAGGAGGCTATAATTTTTTTTATTAATGTGTGTTTTACCTCCAGGACCTTTCAAATGGGTGCACCACCCAGTTGATTTTAACGGGCGCTTGGCTAAAATCAATGTGTTTTTTTTTCCACAAATAATCCACTATGGCAAATAATAACTTACATTTCCCCAACCTAGCTACATAATAATGCAATCCAACTAGCAACATTTTCTTGGGAGAACACTTAGTATTTATACGAATTTTCAAAATGAATACATTTTTCCACTATAAGAGATAAGTAGGAGTGAGTTGTTTGACCACCTCGAAAAAGAGTAGGCCTACAGGTGCTTTTGAAAGAATACGGTCGGTAACCTATTCCTATCTGGTTTAGAGCAGTTTCATAAGATTATTATTATTATTATTATTATTATTATTATTAGCACCACGTCTTACTACCCGTTCGGGTTATACGCACTTACGCTANTGTGAGATGAAATGGAGGACCTACAGTTTAACGTGGAATCCGAACCACGGTGGAGGCCTGGCATTCCCCACATTCACAAGATGTCTTGTCAGAGGTGAAGGAAGGGTTTGGTAATCAGATAAATCTTTGCCGGGACCGAGCATTAAACCACGGCCGCCAACATAAAAGTCTGACACCTTACCCCTAGACCATCAGGTCACCAGTTTTATAAGGGAATATTAGAATATTGGAGCATCGGTCTTGTTCGCGGTGGAGGCGCTTATGATGGTATTGCTTCTAAATAGTTGTATAGTGTTAGAATAATTATAGCCAATATGAATACTGTTTATTCAAACACTATAAATTATCATTTAACTACCACGGATATTATTATATAGCAAGTTTGTCAGCTTATTCAATCAAATATATTATATGTATATATATACATATATAATATATATTAGCATAATTTCTTAGTACTCGTAAGGGTTATACGTTTATGTAATAACAACACTGATGGTTTTAGGGATGAGGAAGGTTATATTTAGAGGAAATTTATCCGCATTTGTGTGGAGAGAGCGGAAAACCACCTTCAGTACACCTGACCGAGATTTGAACCTCGATCCCTTCGTCATCAGCAGTCTAGTCTACTGCTAGAGTAGCGCCTTAGACCATGCGGCCACCAAAGCACGTAACCATATTATATTAATGACTTTTATTTATATAAGGCCTACTTATGCAAATCAAGTTGAAAAAACAACAAGATATTTATAAAAAAAAATCTTGAATTACAGAAAAATATTTTGTTCTCCAATAAACTGTAAGTGATTCTTTTTAGGTATATTTCTTGTTTTTTTAAACATATGTACTGTATGTAGGCTAACACCTTAGCTGACCCTCCACGGTGGCGTAGTTAGCTAACTCGCTAAGTCGTGTTGAGCTCGATTGCCGAGGATGGGGAGATAAAGTTTCGAATCTCGGTCAGGTGAACTGTGGGGGTTTTTCCACTCTACCTCCACGCAAATGTGGGTTCACTTCCTCTAAATTCAACCTTTCCGATTCCTAACCCATTAGCGTATAACCGGAATGGATAGTAAGATGCGATGCTTAAAAAAAACCTTAGCTAACTCGGTAGCGCGCCTACTTACCGAGTTAAGGCCCCTTCCCGCTTCCCCTACCCCCGAGTTCGATTCCCAACATACCCAAAAATGTATAATTGGTGAAACAGCCACACAAGGTTGAGTTGGAGAGACAATAGCTTGGAACAGAGCTGATCAGGGTTTGGAGCAGTACACTTAAATAACCTCAGCTGAAGCACGTCTAAATACCCCAGGCCTTGCCACCATTCGTCTGAGTACAGTAGCCCCATATCTTCTTTGGTGCTGACTGACAGCTCACAGCCGACGGCTTTGAAACGTTACCAGACCAAATTATGTATCCCTACGCCAAACCATATGATCTGCATAAACATGTGTTTATCAGCTGTCACATCTGACAGTCAAAATTTAGGTATATACCTAAATGTTGACTGTCAGAAGTCAGCTGTGAGCTGTCAGTCAGCACCAAAGAAGTCATGGGGCTACTGTAGTTTGAATTTGAACCATAAGTGACTGGTATTTCTTCAACTTTAGAATAGGTTTTTTTTTGTAGCGTTCACTCACCAACCGTCACTTTTTCGATCAAGAGTCATGAACCTTGTGACCCTCTTAGCCTATGACAAGTCTCATGTTTATATAGTGTCTGGACAAATGTCTAAGCAGTCTAAGACGTCAGGGCTACTAATAAAAGTTCAAAAACAAATCGCTTAAGGTGCACAGAATCTGGTTCCTTAAAATTAAAATGTAAAATATCATCTTTAAAATATCTTGGTTTTGGAGTCTCCCACACAGATGGTCAAGTTGTCTAATGTGTTAGGCTTTGAATATAGGTAGGAATATGCAAAACAATATTTTTAACGGTTGCTCTCTACGGGTGTGAAACGTTATTTCTTGCCTTACATTACAAAATATTTTTTATGGTGTTTGAAAACAAGATACTTAGAAACTATTTAGTTCAAAAAGGGATTAGATACTGAGGAATGGAGGAGTTTACATAAAGATGATTTACACAATCTGTACTCATAACAATATGTTACTAGGATAATAAAATCTCGTAGATTATGGTGGGTGTGACATGAAGAACAAATGGCAGAATCTAGAGCCGTGCTCAGGTTACTGACCGGCAAACCTAATAGGAAGAGGCCATTGGGATGATCTAGACGCAGATGGGAGGACAACATTAGAATGAACCTGAAAGAGACGGAGTGTAAAGAGGCGGACTGGATATAACTAGCTCAAGATAGGGATAAGTGGAGTAGGCCTACTTTTATAAGTGCTGCAATGAATGTCATAAAGTAAGTAAGTATGTCAATATAAGATGTAATATATATATATTTAATAGAAAATAATTGTGTTCATTCCAGTTAGCACCAAACTCGTTTAGGCCCTACTGTTAAAGGTTTTATCAATATATATCTCCCCGAGCTCAACATATTATTGGCACTTTCTCATCTACATAAACAGTCCCCTTAAGTTGGAAGAGAAAGAGGACTTAAGAAAAATGTTTTTTTTTTGCAGTTTTCTTAATAAACTTTATTTTGACGGAATAAATAAAATACTGCTCCAGTAGAAACGTAAGATATAATTTTCTTCACATGGTGATAGCAACAGTTGTTGAATATCTATTATGAAGTGGTATTAGATTAGAAACTTTTTAATTGAAACGAAAATTTGTCTTTCAACTCCAGCATACCCTCGATAGATATACAAGAATTGTTTATATCACCATTTGGAGAAAATTAAACTCTCTGTTTGTAATGGACAAATAGTTTATATCACCATGTAGATAAAATTAAACTCTCTGTACTGGACAAATAGTAGATATCACCATGTGGAGAAAATTAAACTCTCTGTTTGTAATGGACAAATTGTTGATATCACCATGTAGAGAAAATTAAACTCTCTGTTTGTAATGGACAAATAGTAGATATCACCATGTAGAGAAAATTAAACTCTCTGTACTGGACAAATAGTAGATATCACCATTTGGAGAAAATTAAACTCTCTGTACTGGACAAATAGTTGATTTATTTTGAAAAAAAAAAAATGTTTTAGAATAAAAGCTGCAAAAACATTGGGTTTTTTCCCTCGCGTTCTCCTACACCCCCACCTTAACCACTCGACCTCAGGGATATGGTATGTGATATTATCTTATATTATTCTGTAGCGTTCAAGCTTCAGTCGTAACGCGGCCACAAGTTATGTTCCCAGCGCAGGAATACAAGGTCCACATGCGTCGCTAGAGCTAGTCTTTGAACGGTGGGATTCCTCGACCATTGTTTCATTGTCAAGATGCCATCGTGTGTTGTTAGCATAGGACAACTCAAACACGATGCGCCCACGCGCTTCATCTGTCTTGTTTTTATATTGGGTCCAAGTTTATTGCCTTAGCTCAGTCGGTAGCGTGTTTGTTGTATCACTCTATGGTCCCAGGTCAGATTCCCGGCATGGACCAGAAAATAAAAATAAAAATCATTGATGAAATTTAGGGGTTTCCTCTCCCATGCTCTACCAATCAGATATCCAGGATTCATCTCGTCCTCAGGGTCATTATTCACTCGTATTTTAAAGGTAGAATCTTTCATGAACTTGCGAGATCGTTGGTATCAGTAGAGCCCCGTAAATATGGTGAAACGCGATAAAGCTTAAAAGTACCATACAAAGTTGGAATCATTATTATTATTATTAGCACCACGTCTTAATACCCATTCGGGTTATACGCACTTACGCTCATGTGTAATGGTAGGGTGATTGTGAGATGAAATGAAGGACCTAAAGTTTAACGTGGGATCCGAACCACGGTGGAGGCCTGGTTGTAATCAGATAAATCTGTGCCGGGACCGAGGATTGAACCCCGGACCTCTAGCACAGAAGTCCGACACCTTACCCCTAGACCGTTAGGTCACCCAAGTCGGAATCAAGTAGACTACTTTCCTTTGATAATTTTAAGATATTTACAATGTTTTTGAAAAGTGAAATCAAACGAAATTGTCTCGTTACACGAAATCCTACTATAAAACAAAGTAATTCCGCTTTTACAAAAAAACAAAATAATCTTTAAATAAACACGAAATTGAAGAAGAAATTAAGCAGAAATTTTGATCATGCTGTAATTTGATTAGCATTTTGTTGTAGTGTAGGCTAACATTAGACTACAAAATTGGTAAATTTGCAGACAAACTTGACAAAGAATTTTAAAGTAAATATATAAGGTTTCAATCATAAAACTTAATTTTGTATACATTTTCTCAACATTTAAATAATACTTAAACGCCTCAGATAACATTTAATTTTGAATAAACACAAAATAGCACTGCAAAGGGAGATTAAAAACTAAATTTAGCTAAAAATAAAACAATTTTTACGAGGATCTATCAGTAACACAACTACCAGCGGCTGTGTTTCAAATAACTATTAAGTAACCAACAAACTATCTCACACGTCCATGACAGACTCTGCCTTTACAATACGAGTGAATAATGACCCTGAGCACTATACTAATCCTGGTTATTAGATTGTTAGAGCATTGGTGCACTAAGCACATGGCTTAGGGTTCGATTCCTAGGTCCAGGTGTTTGTTTCAACTAGATTTTAAATAAATGAAACATACACACGTACATACCTAATCACGCCGTTCCCTTACGGGCTAGGTGAGAAACTGTACGGTACGTATAGCTCAAAAAACAACTCCTCCGTACTTAATCCATCCTCACTAACTTTCTTCACACTTCCCTATCCTTGTACACTCCCTTCGCTTCAATAATATCCAAAACACCGGGTTATGCATGCTCTTTATGTTCCTCTTTTCCACACATTCGCTTACAATATTTAGCCACGTCTTACATGCTCTACCCCTTACTTTTGATCAACACACTCTACCTTCATATATTTGATTCTGAATGAAACATATCCATATGAATAGTTAACAGTGGCCATACCAGCCACAAGCATGATGACCAAGCGAGGTGTTTAATTTTCACACAAAGGGCCTGATTCTGGATCCCTATATTAGATATTAGATGGAGATTATTTTACATTTACACAAGTTACTGGTCTAGTTATTTATGATGTGAGGAATGCCAGGTCTCCACCGTGGTTCGGATTCCACGTTAAACTGTAGCTCCTTCATTTCATCTCACAATTACCCTACCATTACACATTAGTGTAAGTGTGTATAACCCGAACGGGTAGTAAAACACGCTGCTGCTAATAATAATAATAATAATAATAACAATAATAGCAATAACAATAATAATAATAATAGTTCTTTATGTCCCTACCTTTTTGGGAAAAAAAATATCAACAGTCTTTTTTCTCAAACTGTATTTAAAATTTTAACGATTCCTTTAGTTGGTCATTGGGGATTTTTTCAACTCTGTTTTTCAAATTAAACCCTGAGAGTTTTAGTTTAGTAGCTTAAAAAACCACATTAACAAAGTCACTTTAAATAAATACAAATTACTGAAAAGTAGTGCAAGTAATAAGTAATATTTTAAAACGAGTGCTCAAGACTGTATTTTTTACTAAATAAAAGTGACTTGTTGGTTATATTTTTTGAGCTGGATGTTGTTCGAGCTGTAAAAGTACAATTTTCGGGGCTTACAAATTTAGTACAACTTTTGGGGTTTACTTCAATCGACAAATTTAAAAACATCATTAAAGACAAATATGTCATAAAAAAAATTGTAGATACATGATTGAAGAAATGAACCGGGTGGACTTTTTACGCCAAAATATTGAGTAAATAATAGTGGAATAGGTTGTTATAAATATTATCTTAGGACTGAATGCAAGTACGACTCTTGTCGGCTTTTTTTCAAAGTAATTATGTTAATTGTCTATGTACTAACATACACGTTTAGAAGAATCAATACAAATTTTAACACAAACGTTTGAAGTGTATAAATGCATGCACGTGTTTTCGACTAATAACAACATTCCCTTACCAATACTATTCAAGCTATATTTAAATAACTAAATAAATAAATATTTAAATTGGCTCAAAACCAAGTATTTTCAACAAGCTATCATAGAATAATCCAAACTATTTGCGATCCAAAAGAGACCGAAAAGTGCCCAAGAGGGAAAATAAAACTAATGAATTATTTCAAATCGAAATAAAAATGTCAAAAATAAGCCAGATATCTTTCCTTATCATGACTTATAATCATCCTTTAGAATGTCTTCACAGGATAATATACACAATCTTTACACAAGAAGGATGTTTACAAATATAACCTTAGTAAAAATGTCTTTGTCTTTTGTGAAGTCATACTTTACAAACATTATTATCGGTGCTCAACTTTGCTATCATTATTAAAATAAGTGGCTGTTGATTTCGTTGAGGCTATGGGGTATCTCATTCAGCTGCTTAGTCTGGTTTTGAGATAGTGCTGTGCATGTCGGGATGTTTTGTAACCAGCGGAGACAATCTATTCAAACTACGTGGGCTTTAAAGTGAAAACTGTTAGGTGAGTTTGGGGACAAAGAGAGGAAAAAAAAAACAAGGTCTAGTGGGGAAAAAAAATATATATGGAGGAGAAAAGATAAGGTGGTTGAAATATCTCTACAGCGTCAATATCTCGGTGGAGTTTTATAACTCGGAAGTTGAGACCGGTATGGCTCAGTGAAGGTTGCAACTATGTGAAGTTAAGGTTGAAACATCGAGAGGTAGGTCTTTTTTGTTTCTGAAAGATTCATCAGAAGTGAGTTTTATCGAAGTGGAATGGGGGGGAGGCTTAAGGGCAGCTCATGCACGCATAGAATATAAATTAGTTGTTGGTTTTATCGCATCCCCAACAAAGAAATGATTTTATTTCGTCTAAAGTTTTTTTTTATAGCGGTGTTCTGCTGAAACCCCTTTACCGAATTTGCTCTTAAAAGTATATATTAATTTTACATGCACGTTTGAACTAAAGAGAGATTTAACAAAGCTAATAAAGTAATCTTAACTAGCTAATCGCTAACTTTACCACTCACCTACGTAAAGTCAAACGTCGCCGACGTGGATCAATCGCTGATGCAGTTAACAAGTCGTTTATTTCGAGGACTCGCACAACCCACTTACGTCGTTCAACAAGAGACTTGACAAGAACCGAAGTCGTCAAAATGTTAGAAGAGGGCCGACTGTCTACGTGCCATCAAACGTCAAGGACCCCAAATAAAAAAAAGGTATGAGTGACTCATCATGATTGAAACACACCCAAGGGCGGCCATTTTGAAACTAGAAGATTTCTCGTTGCCATCACCTTTTCCATCCTCTTCACCGTGACAACATAGATGAAAAAAAAAATCCAATAACGCACGATCAATACGTAAAATATTACAAAATAAAACAAAAATAAAATAAAATTCATATATCCACTTGAATTATTTGCCAAATGTAAGATGAAAGAGTAGTAAATTGTTCATAAACTCGTGATATCTAAATGGGTAAAGATTCCTTTCACGTGGGAAACACAATACATCCACACGAAAATAATAATTAAAACTTTAAAACCCCGCGAAAAGCCGTCCTCCTAAGTTTACCGATGTATATTGCCAGGCTATATAACCAACTACGTGTTGTTTACCTGATGAAAAGGCGATAAGGTTCAGTATCGCGTTTAGGTGAGGCGGTCCGTGGACCGTAGGAGCAAAGCGGGAGAGTTGTGATATTGGTGCGATGTTAGACTAAGAGCTCCGCTATCTTCTCAGTTTGAGTTACCATGGTGATTCTACAGCAAATAAACGGAGCTGATAAGAGAGGAGAACAGGGCTTGAGAAGTGACGTGGTGACAAACAGTCCCATAATAATAACTGTTCCAGTTTCAGGTTATGAAACATTTGTAGAGTTGACAGATCCGCCAAGAAAGATTGTTGACGGAATGTATTTGACTCTCATTGATTCTTTTCTCTAAGAGCCTTTATAAAGTTGTTTGAAAAAGGTCTTATTTTTGTTTAGTAGCTAATTAATTAAAAGTGATTTTCAACTAAACACTCTGATTAATCAATCTAGTAACTGGGCTGTAGCTTTTTCATTTTTGACATATATAGTGAGACTCATGTTTTAAACCACGCAAACCAAGGATAGTCTCTTTGAATAAAATGCACAATTGCGCATTAAATATGGTTTTCATTTGTTTTTCTGTGTAAAAGGGGAAAAAAAATCTTCACGCGTTTGATTTTAATACACTATTGAATATAGTATTCCTTTGTTTTCTGTTTAATTTTATTATTAAGGGGAAAAAAACAATTCCATGCGAAAAGATGTCTCTTTGAATATAATGCGCCATTGAGATTAGTGATTTTTTTGTATAAATTGATCACCAAGGAAAATAGCAATATCAACTCAAAATCCAAGGATAGATTATAAGAGCAATTTCAATTTGAAATCCAAATAAGAATCTTAAGACTGTAGTAAAGATAAGAACATGACAGTTCTTAGCAATCTTTGAATGGAGGAAGTGAGGTCTTCTGTTCACAAAACCAATTGTAAATTTGTTTAGAAAAATATCCACCAAGTACAAAGAAGTTTGCTAAAACGAGTACCTATCAGGATGAGAATTTAAACACGTGTTATTTAATTCCTTTTTAAAGTCTAGAGCACCAATTTTAAGATTTAAATTTATATAATCGATCTAAATGTATATTGCACTTTAATTTGTTCCACTTTTATATTTTTCTTTATTTCCTTACAAAATTTTGACGCAATTTAACAAGATCAATCGTTTCAAGGTATTCAATAAACTATTTAAAATACTTGAATAAAAAAATCTCTTTCGTAACGGAGATTCACTTTTCAATTTTTCAAAAAGGTTTTGAAATCATACGACTATTAAAACGGAAGACTTAATATCGTTAAATAGTTGAGTTTACTGTAAATCCAAACACACTAGAGACAAAAGGATAATGAGCAAAATGAGGCCGTGAAAAATTCTAATTGCAAGGCCTGGGTTTGATCCTAACCCCCTGCACTATCTCTCGTACGCTTTCAAAGAAAATGATAACGTTTTACACCCGTCTCGGTGGCCACGTGGCCTAAGGCGCTACTCTCACAATAGACTAGACCACCGATGACGGTGAGATCGAGGTTCGAATCTCGGTCGGATGTACTGAGGGTGGTTTATACAAAATTGTTCCCCACGCTCCCTCCACGCAAATGTGGGTAAACTTCTTATACAAATAACCTCCGTAATCCTAAAAACAATTAGCGTAATTAGTACATAAGCATATAGCCCGAACGGGTAGTAAGACGTGGTGCTAAAATAAATAATACCAGCTGAATCCTCGTTCGTCGTAAGGGATGTTGTGTCATTATTTACTTTTGAATGAAAATGAAGAATTTTTGTTTAAATCTAATGGAATGGTTCTTAGCGTTAACCGAGAGAAACCGTGAGGAGGTGACCACGTATCTTTTCTCATGGGGAGTTTTTCCACCCCTTAGAAGCATCTACGGGGTTAAAAATAATTGTCATATTTTTTTCGAAGGCATTAGTAGAACAAGTTTATCGGATTATTACCCTCTAAACGCTTAAAAAGAGTTAATAAAGCAATATTGTTGATTAGGGCAGCTACCCTTATTTCACCCCCTTCATCACAAAACATCAGAATGAAACATCTTTACTTTTCCTAGTTATCTTATAAAAAATACCTGTGCCAGATTTTAGACCTCTAGCTTCGTGGGAAGTGTGAGAATTAGTGATGAGTGGGTGAGTGAGTGAGTGAGTCAGTCAGTGAGGGCTTTCGCTTATATATATATATTAAATTTTAAGAAAATAATGTGTTTTAACGTAAACTGAGTATGTTATGTCAAAGTCAGTAAAAAATCCTATCCACTGATACCTTATTTATCGCTGTAGGCTTTGTATTAGTTGAGAAAAAGGGATGTTGACAATATAATTAATATAATAAGTACCTGTATGGACCTATTTCACGTAACAGGTTCACTATAGCAGTCTTAACACCCATTAACGATCAATAGGGAGCATTTAAAACTATCTTCCTCATCCTTACCGAATACAATAATTATGTTTGGATTTAAAACACGAAAATATATTAGGCAATACCACACTGCATAAAAGTATGACGTGTAGCAGTTATATTTCCACGCAGGGGTGCTCCACCCTCTTGTGTGAATGGTAGCGCCGCAACGGATGTGACGTCAATGTGCGAATAAAATGAGTAAATGTGACATAATAAAGTAGGTTTCATGTAATATTACGGTTTGCATACCTTAAGGTGGGTATTTAGGGAACGTGAGAGAAGGGCAATGTTTTGAAAGATTTTAGAGCATAACTTTTTTTTTTGCACGAAATAAATAAAATATTTCTTCAATATAAAGAGAGTTTAATTTTCTTCACATGGTGATATCAACAGTTGTTGAATATCTGTTAAGGGTGTTCTGGAATTTAATGACAACTTTTTGTCTTCATTTAAAAAGTTTCTCATCCAATAGCCGCTATGCTCACGACAGATATTCAACAATTGTTGATATCACCACGTGAAGAAAATTAAATTTTATGTTTCTACTTAAGCAATACTTAATTTATTTTGCTAAAAAAATAGTTTGGCTATATAATCTTCCAAAACACATTTTCTCACGTCTCTTACTCTTGCACCTTAAAGTATGTTTTGTTGCAGGTGGTTTTTTTTTGCAAAACTATTTTAGCTAAAATAATTAAAATGTTGAATCGGTAAATAGGTCCTACTTATAGTTTCACTTTCTACACATAATAATCTTAAAGAGTTCTTGAATATCTGTTATTGGGCATAATAGTATTTGAATAGAAACTTTTTTTTTAACGAAGAGACAAAGTCCTGGTCAAATTTCGTGATGACCTTAACAGATATTCAAAAACCTTTGTGATCACCATATGTAGAAAATTTCAATTATCGTATTTTTTTCATTTTGGCAAGAAAAACACTTTTTTTTTTCAAGTATATGCACAAATACTTATCTTATATGACGTTCCTTTCCAGCCCATCTTAAAAATGTTAGTTAAATATGTATTTATGATACAGTAGCCCCATGGCTTCTTTGGTGCTGACTGACAGCTCACAGCTGACTTCTGACACTCAACATTTAGGTATATACCTAAATTTTGACTATCAGAAGTGACAGCTGCTAAACACATGTTTTTGCAGATCATATGGTTCGGCGCAGGGATATATAATTTGGTCTGGTAACTGTTTAAAGCCGTCAGCTGTCAAATAAAAAATATATGTAAGTTATTGAAAAAAGTAAACCATTATATATATTTTTATAACCATACAAATTTGATACCATGCTTTGAGGGTATCATCTTAAGAACATGTGGCTTGGTTTTGTATGTATGTGAAGGTAGAGAGAGCAAGTCTAGTTTTAAACCGGCAGAAAAGTTTCTTACCGGGGTGATATTGTACGTCTGAGCTACATCATTCGTAGCCCGGGGGTGGAAAGATTAGTCGGTACTAATGTACAGTTGCCCAGGTGACGCCCGAATAGTACTAATCGTACATCCTTTCTGTAGACTCTCTTTCCATGTTCGGATAATATGATATGATGGTGATAAACTACTATTAGCACCACGTCTTACTACCCGTTCGGGTTATATGCACTTACGTTTATGTGTGATGGTAGTGTGATTGTGAGATGAAATGTTGAACCTACAGTTTATCATAGAATCCGAACCACGGTGGAGGCCTGGCATTCCACACATTCACGAGTTGTGATTAATACACTTCTTGTCAGAGGTGAAGGAAGGGTTTGGCAATCAGATAGATCTGTGCTGGGACCGAGGATTGAACCCCGGACCCCGAGTACAGAAGTCCGACACCTTACCCCTAGACCGCTAGGTTACCGAGTGATAAAGAATATGAGGTTGTGGGATCAGTGGAAACACTTAAACCTAACTTAAAGAGTTAAGACTAATTAATCAAACCCTGGTTACCATTAAGGTAGTTCCCATTTTGGGGAAAATACCCCAAGGTACCGGCCGGGAATATAAACCGGGACCCTTTAGCTCGTAGCCAGATGTACTGACCAATACACCAGGGGGCCGGTAAGTACGATGATAATACTATACGGTCCACCTTGCAGTCTGTTGCTAGATGATAAGATACTAGATGTTGGGTTACAGGTAGTTTGTAGAGTAACCTCGATGCGTTTCTGCGTTCCTAGAAGAGTACTCGCTAGCCGTTCCGTCTTATGGCGGTGGTAATATCCAAACCAGCAAGAAAAAAAAATGTTTGACCGCCATTTTGAAGGTGTACTGGCCTTTGTTTACGTCATAGCTTAACATTATGATAATATTGGTCTGCAACTTAATTTTATTTATTTATTCATGTGTTATTTCATATTTATCTTTTAATTTTTTATGAGCTATTTTTCTTTGATGCTTCATCAAATTCTAACTGGTTATCAAAATATTTCGCAACAAAATAAATAAACTTGTTCATTTTTAAATTTAGGTGCTATTAATATTATATCGATATGAAT
>CABFOW010004095.1:33425-44367 GCA_902141385.1 Timema californicum | reverse complement strand
GAGGAAAAATGAAATGAGTAAGTGTACCCGCATTTGAGTGGAGAGAAAGTGAAAAACCACTCTCTATACACCCAACTGGGATTATAAATCAACCCAAATCTTCCTGTCATCGACAATCTAGTTTATAGCGAGAGTGATGCCTGATACCATGCGGCCACCGAAGCAGATTTTTTTTCATAATGTTTCAAGTGTGCTTATTTTGAATAATTTTTGAATAAAAAACAAAAGCTATGAATGTTATTAAAAATTATATAATAACTATATTATAATATATTTAATTTTATCATAAAAAATTATATAATATGATTACAATTATATCATAATTTTTTTATAGTAAATATATATATATTATATATACAATATAGGTATATATATTTATTATAAATATATATATTATATATACAATATAGGTATATATATTATATATAATTTATATAATTATACATACAATATAGGTATATATATTATATATAATTTATATATTAATTAATTCTGTAATAATATATTTAATAATAGCTAATATTTAGGTAATATAAATTGTCACTTTATATTGCCTAAGCGTTAGTTTTTAAGGTCTCTTAAATTTGAATTCCCGCCAAAGCTTACGATTTTTTTTATTAGAAATTACTAAGAGTTGTACAATTTTACAAAACTTTCCTCTTAATTTTTGTAATGTTAAAGCTATTCTGATTTCATAAATGGTTGATTTATAATTTATTTAATAGTACAAATGGACTTGATTAATTTTTAAAATTCCACTTTCTTCATAAGATTACATTGTAGACTCTGACGTCATACCCCCACAATGGCATACCGCGAGTACTCTTTATATCTAGGTTATTCTAGTAGTTTGTGACAAGACCTGCCATCTCGGGGGGGATATGATGAACTAAATAAAAACATTAGAGAGTCCACCAAATGTCAGAGCAGTACTTAAAACTTGTTTTCTCAAATAGAGAAAGTATTGTAATCGTGATACAAATTTTACTTTGAGACTATGATAGGTCTTAACGGTTTATAACGTGTCCCAAAACTAAAAAGAGGGGGCCTTATATCTTTTTTTTTGTTTTTTTACAGATGGCTACAATCATATTATTTGAATGGTCTTAGTCTTAAGGATCAGTGTGACGCAGCCAAGGGGAGAGTGGGTGGCTGCTGCTAAGAGGGGTATTTTCTTTCCCTTAACCCCAAATTCCAACATCCTAAAATCAATATAAGGTGAGATGGAAAGGTAGGTGAGGAAAGGTCAGGGTTTTTGCAGTTTTCATAGAAAACAATTTTTATTTTTTTGCCTAAATAAATCAAATATTTGTTCACTAGAAACCTAAGGGTTTAATTTTATTTACATGGTGATATCAATTTTTTTTTAGCACTGCATCTTTCTACCCAATAGGTTTATATGCCTATGCACTAATTATACTAATAGTTTAGGGATTAGGAAGGTTTAATTTAGAGAAAATGCACCTACAGTTGTGTGGAAGGAGAATGGATAGCCATTTAGGGAAAACCCACACTCAGTGCACCCAGCCGGGATCGAACCCCAAACTCCCCGTCTAGGGCAGTCTAGTACAACACGAGATTAGCGCGTTAGACCAAGCGAACACCGAAGCGGGTAAGACAGTTGCTGAATATCTGTCATGAGCATAGCGGCATTAGTCGATAAACTTTTTAAATGACATTGTCACCGTGGGGATAAAATTAAAATATGTTTCTACTGGAGAAATAGTTGATTTATTTTGACAAAAAAATGTTTAGTATCAAAACTACAAAAAAATACTTTCCTTGCTTGAATTTTTAAAACCTTCTTACGACGTTATTTTAGGGATTAGACACCCCCTCCCCCAAATCTGTTTGGATATTTGAGAAAATATTAGATTCAAGATAAAATTTTTTTTTTCTTATACCAACTTTGGTGGCCACATGGTCTAAGGCATCACTCTAGTGTTAGATTAGACTGCCAATGACAGGGGGATGGGAATTATAATCTCGGTCGAGTGTACCAAGGGTGGTTTTCCACGCAAATGCAGGTACGCTTCCTTTAAATTCAACCTTCCTCATCTCTAACTCTCTAAAGTAATTAATTAAAACGCGTATAACCTGAACAGGTATCAGGACGCAGTGATAAACAAATCAATATAACTAGATGCCTCCATAAACCTCCCCAATATAAGTACATTTTCTGGGTACGCCACTGTGAGCAAAGAAAAAAAATAGTAATATTTATAATGTTTTATTTATTTTATTTCTCTTATTAAGAAAAACCCAAAATCTATGACATAAGTAGCAGTAGTGTGTATAAATAAAAAAAAAATCAATAAAACAAACAAAATATTCACACACATGAAAACACATAAATAATATGTCCACACATCAGTCTTTGACATTGATTCAAATGCTTTAGGGTGGTACTACATTGCCATATATGTTAAATACAATTCAAATATTCATTTTAATCTTTGGTGATAAGTGTGTTACTACATCAGATCACATTTCTTTCTAAGCTTTTATAATGTATGATTACAAAAATATAAAACAATTATTGTTTAATTTCATTTGAGGCTTCTGTGATTGAGAATGTTGTTAAAAAAAATAGAATAAATGGTACGGTGCACCACATATACGATATTTCTTTACTAACTTAAAAAAAATACATTTACTAAAAACTCGTGTAATATTTGTGAAACAAAATAATATATATTGCTGCAGAAACATTCCACCAAAGAGCTTAAACGAAAATGGTATCTATACTATCATAAAAACCTTAATAAAAGAGGAATATCTATATCCACTAGAGTGTATAGCAATCAATTTCCCATTTCAAAGATCTCTTTGATATATATAAATATATATACGCCTATAGCTCAAAAACTATTGGTTTTATAAAAATATATTCCAAATAAAAAGATTGTTATTTTAATAGTACTATAATTTTATAACTATTTCGTTTCCCAAATATTTAGGATGAAGATTAAAACTTTTAAGGTAAAACGAAGGTCGCCATTTTGTTTGTAATGTTAAACAGTGTTGTTTAGATACAAAATTATATCAAAATTGTTAGAGCAGATTTTGACAGATCAAATTTTTGTTTTCCTTTTATTTTTTAGCCTTCAATAAACTACCCCTAATTTTAGGATTAGATATCTAATTCCAAAAAACTCCTTGAGGGAACTTTATAAAGACCCTGGGTAGCAATTGACTCCTAGTCCGATCAGTCAAATAGTTTAAGCTCCAGGCCGAGATACGGACAAACAGACAGCATCGCGAAAACAGCTTTTTCGTTTACAGGTCGGGGGAAAAAAACTAAAAAAACAACAATTGTGAAGCTTCTGGGTTCAAACGTGGGCTGGTAGACATAATACAAGTGGAATTAATAGCAACTACTAAAACAACTAGAAATTTAAAAATGCAGAATAATATTAAAAATATTTATGAATGGATTGATTTAAGCTTTGAAATAAATTGTCACCAAAGTTTCTCCAGTGGTTCGAGGAAAAACATAGTTGAATGCTAAGCCCTAAGTGTGGAGATAGAAGTTTGTGTTATTATAAAATAGCCAATTCAAACTATACAATTAATTTTTTATTTACTTCTCATGGCGTTATCTTGAAGATTACTGAACTTTTCTTTAATAAAAACCTAGAGCAGTATAGTCGAAATGTTTTCTAAAATATATTATTAAATAAAAGATCTTTGATGGCTAGCCAAGTTTACCACATATTTGCTCTATAAAATAACTATTTTTTAAAATAAATGTATCGGTGCAATACCACCTTTGTAAAGGTCGTATTATTAAAAAAAACATGCATAACCCATCATTTTTTAACTTTCAAAACTTTTTTTTAATATTTGTTTTTGACATGTACTAAGAAAGGTGTGAACATAATTACGGTATGTGAACTAAATGTAATATAAAATAATTAAAGTTATTATTTTAGCATATGCAATTCTTAATGATTTTTCAAGGTATTTTTTTTAAATAAAATAATCTTATTGAATTTAAATACAATCATAAAAAGGGTAATTTTTTATGAAACTTTTATAAAATACTCATTTTTTTTATTAAATCTTACACTTAAAAAACATATCAACACATAATTTGTTTCTATATAATACATGTATATACATAGTGATGTGAATACATTAGGAAAATAAATTGAAAAACTGTACATACCCACATATTCATAAAAGTCAAAATATCAATTGATTCGATTATTATTGAAAATAATCAAATCCACCTTAAATAGTTGTAAAAAATCTCATGAACTACTAAGTTAAGTGTTCTCCACAACATGTGTTGCCAAACAATTTTTCAAAACACTTTAATTACACTGAGAATTTGGACAACTAATTTAAATCCATAGGAAACTTAGAATGAACAAAATGTAAACTTAATTCCTTTCAATAAATATCGATTCGATTATTTTTATATCCAGTTGTAAATAACTCAGAGAAGTGTGATAGCAATAATTACATTCCTTTGGTAATTAGCACTTTAGATGATGAGCTTGTCATCTATATGGATAGAGGAAACTTTATACAATAGATACAGATTAAATGATTAACATAAATACAATAAATGAAAGTTTTGTGAGTCTCCAAATGTCAATGCTTACCACCGTGATAAATTTAAGTGCATACTAGTTATTTTTAAAACTATAAATGTATCAAATAAGACTATTTTCAAATCCTGAATCTTCATTTTATTTATGATTTCCAAACATTATATTTATTTTTTTGGCACCGCGTATTAACACTCATTCGATTTATATGCCTATGTACTAATTTAGCTATCGGTTTTAGCGATTGGAAATATATTTAGTGGAAGTGTATCCACATTTTCGTGGAGGTAGAGTGGAGAACTTTTTTGTGAAAAATCATCATCAGTATATTCAACCGAGATTCGAACTTCGATCTCCCCATCATCGGCAGTCTATTCTACTGTGAGAGTAGCGCGTTAGACCTTGTGGCCACCGAAGTGGGTTTAAATCTTAAAATGTTCACTTTACTTAATTTTGCTTTTGTTTGTTATAATTAGTTCATGATAACATTCACATATTCATTGGAGTGGATAAACTAATATTTTAAAATTTTATCTGTTAAGTTTGTCCTATAATTTTTTGGGACTAAGTCATCAAAAACCCTGGTATAATAATTCTGATTCGGGATTTGTAATTAAAGTTATTCTCATTCATAAAATATTAAGAACTGGCAGAGGTGTTTTCCACTTCTAGTCGCGTTTGAATGAACACTGATTTTTTCGAGTTTGAGTAATGTAGACCAATAGTTGCAAAATAAATATTTAAAGTTTAGTTTCTGTAATAGATCCATGCATGAAATATAAATAGGTACAATCATGTACTTTTTAGAACTAATTTGTTTTTTGTAGAGAAATATATAACCACACTAGTTCGAATTTTCAAATAAATTTATTACAGTTTTACAATATATTTTTTAAATTATACAAAGGAAATATTGAGCGACTATAGTTGTTATGAAATTATATTTTTAAACGTATAAATTGTATTAAACTAAGAATTTTTTTTAAAAAAATCTAAAATTCAGAACTCAAATTTTTTGAATTTTGTAAAAATCTTCGAGTGTTGTTTGAGCAGCTACTAAAACTCGACTCGAACTCGAATTTTCTAATACTCGAACACCCTTATAAAATAGTGGATTTGACACAACATAAAGGAAAAAAAAACATAAAAATAAAATTGTTTGAACTTCATAACTAGTGAAATGATTATAGAAATAGTGGGGAAAATATAATTTTTATTGTTAATTGGAATTTTTGTGTGTGTGTTATTAAAAAATTTATTTTTGAAACAAAAAAAAATGGGAAAATTGGTGAAATTATACGTTTCACATGGTAATATGTCATTATAGTCATATTCCGATAAAGGTGGAAGGAAATAGGACTAACGCGAATACACAAGTTATTATAAAAATATAGAGTGCAATTAGTTTATTATTGAATAAATATCAGTAGGAGATTTCCATTTCTCGTTTAAAAACAATTTCACTATTAAATTAGATTTATTTTACAAAAAATTTCATGTGCTGCAAAAAAAAAAGGGGGGGGGTTGCGGGCCACCAGTTGTAAACCCCTGTTCTACAAAGTATGTTTCCACATGATACACATTTCTAATACCATTCTGGAGATTCTCACAAAATTGCCATAGAAATAAAAGTTTTAAGTCTTACAACATAGCACAGAGAATTTTCAAAAGTTACTTTTTAAAAGCTCCTGTTTAAAATAACATGTTTTTGATTAACTGTAATTAATTTTTTTTTTTTACAATATGGTTTAATAAATTAATGAGATCTTTAAATCCTTAAATATATTCGAGATTCAGGATTAAAGGTAATATCAGAGCCAGGATTCTAAATATATATTTTTTTTCTTCAAAATTTGAATTTGAATTTGTTTTATAGCTCTAAAAGTATATCAGATTTGAGATTTTTAAGAATGTATGTTTTTCTTTACATTCTTATTGGAATTTGTTTTAGAACCAACAACCATTTTACTGAATGTATGAATGCATTATTTAAAAAAATGTTACAATTCGCTTTAATTTATATTTTCTATTATAGTATTTGTATTAACCCTTGTTCATATATATTTTTTTTAATAATATTTGGATTTGAATTTGAATCTGAAGTTCTGAATTGTATGACAAAATGAAAATTCTGATTTATCAAATAGTTTACGCAGCCTAAGTATATACATAAATAATGAGTTTAAAAACTATGCAAATGCAACTCAAGAACAGAATGTAGTATAATGCAATTCTATCTATGAAATTGTACAACATTAATTTATAGCTGGAATTGCATAAATATAAACATTTAATTCAAACAAATTTAAAATTATATCCGTTGCATAGTGATATTTATAGTTATCATCAAATAAAAATCCTCCAATTATTGTGATGCAACACTTGAATTATCATTTCGTGTGATGCAAAACTTTTTTTTTCACATAAAATGTTTTCATAAATACCTAATTTAAATTGAAAAAATTTAATATTTTCTATTTTCACAATTATATACAGATATTTTAACTTTCCGAATTTGAGACACTAAATAATAAAATCAAAGTTACATAATTTGAGCTTGAAGTCAGCTAGGTTATATCTATAAAAATATAAGCTATTTAAAGAAATTAAAAATAAATACTTCCTCCTCAATCCTTATAATAATCACACCAAGCTAGTCAGAAGATTTTCTTAAAAATAGAAGAACATAAACAATATTTTCAAAATATTCAAATACATTAGCTTAAAAGTTGATTCCCTGAAGTTGATAACTGATTCGATATGACGTAGATATTTTTTAATTCAACCAACCAGTGAGATATGCTTAAATAAATAAGTACTACAGTCCCTTTAAAAATGAAAATAAAATTAAATAACCATATTACAAATACTAAGTCATCATAAAATGTTTTTCAATAAGAAATAATTGTCAAAAATAGCAATATACTTTCTATATTGTTATTACATAATATAAGAAAGGCATATTAATTTTAAATGGCAATAAACCATAAAATAACAAACTTCGATGATAAATACACTAAAGAATAAAAACTTAACATTAATCTTTTATCAACACAAACATGCTTTTTTATAATATTTGGTTTCAAGTTTTCACATCACTAAACCGAACAAAAAAAAAACACTTTAAAACTATAGTTCAAAAATCATTGATAACAAAAGTTTCTGTTTGTACCACACAGAGTTAATGGGTTTATTAACACAGTATTTTGTTCTGTGGTATCAAATATATTCTAAAAATATATGTGTTTCATCAAACTTGCCTTCAAACACATTTATTTATGAATTGACTATATAATCTTTGATAAAGAATAAAGTTCGACCAGTATTAGGATGACAAAGAGACCACGGATGGTCTCTCCATGTTTTCATTGTTTATCACAACACTTTTATTGTTATTATTGTTACCTAAGGTGACAATATGAGGCGAACCTCCTAGATCTGAACCGCTAGGTGAATGAGAAGATAACATCACCGGCGAACGGTTATCGCTATGATGCTCCAAAGAACCTGAGGCGGGGGAGGGGCACTCCACTTTGGGCGAAATGACCCCCGAAGGGTTGTTCTGCTGCCCGTGGTTCATATGGTGGTGTACGAACTCGTAATAGGCGTTGATAGGCGGGCTGGTTTGGTGGTGGAGGCTATGGTGGTACTGCAGCTGCGGCTGAGCCACCGAGGTCGGCGAGTACATGCCCGAGTAGCTTAGAGACCCCGACACTAGAGATGCGCCACTGCTGTTGTGGGAATGGCTCAAGAGGTTCAACCCTGAATGCAAGTTGGTTGCGCTATTGTTGTGATGAGCCAAAGAAGCGGAAGAACGTATATCTCCATAGCCGTCAGCTGAAAATCAAATTAAGCGATACAAATCATTATTATTATTACTTGAAATAAACTATAAATAGTTATAGTTATCTTCTATTGAAAAGATGAGCTTTGTTTTTTTCTCTATTCGCTAGATTCCATATTCAAAACAATAATTACACTGGTACAACAATAGAATAATATGCGTCAATCAAATTTAACTTTAAAACATCTTAGTTGAAAAGAAAATATGTATGTCAATGATTTGGGGAAAAAAAATCTAATATTTATTGTTCTTAAAAATTGGATACTCTTTAAATTTCATACCGAAACATACTTTGCCATTTAAAAATAAATAAATATTAAAAGTGACTGTCCAAGCAAGTTGACTGCTAATATCAGGGCCGTGCCGAGGGGTTGTGTGGATTCAACCTCCCTAGTCCCTATCACCCTGATCGCCCTCAAAAGTGCATTTTAGTGTTCATCATCAAATACATTGGTTGGTAGCTTATTGGATTCTTGTAAAATTCCTAGCACGCACAGCTATAATTATGTATAAAAAATTAAATCATTTCAAAAGGGATTCAATATTAAAAATATTTCTTGAAATCTACAGTTGGGGTAGTACGAGGTAACGAAGAGGTTAAACATCACTGCCCCTACAATTCTTATCGGTCGTCCCTGACTTATATAGTACAATGTACACTATGCAAAATATAAAACGATGTACGTTATATATGCTATGTTTGTATGTTATATAATGTAATGTATGTTATATATGCTCTGTATGTTATATATGTTATGTACGTATGTATTTTATATATGTAAAAATGTTAAAAAAGAGATTTAATTTGCTGGCTTACAATAGACCATAAAATATTTAAAGCATGGCTTAGAATAAATAGACTACAATAATATTAAAATTAGGCTAAACACCTTTCTCAAAATAATATTAATTCAATAAGAGTGTTAAGTATATTCCCCAGAAAAATTTCCAAACATTCACTTTCCCAATAAGGAATTTGGAGTTTTTTTTAAAATGTAACTATTATAAATTTGTCAATAACATTTCACGAATAAAATTAGTTTTACCTAAAAAGTTAAAAAATTATTTTTGTTACAAGAATTTTATGAGAATTTTTAATGTGTGTCGATTCCTCAATAGAGGAAATGTACCCGCATTTACGTGTAAGTAGAGTTGAAAACTTTTTTTAAATCACCCTTTGTTACACCCGATAGAAAATCTATGCTAGATCCCCCTGTGATCGGAAGTCCAGTCTATTGCGAGAGTGACGCCCTAGACCATTCGATCATCGAAGCTGGTAAAAGTTACTTCCTTTGAACATTGGACTGTATCAAGTTGTAGGTGTTCTCGGTCCTACGGAAACTTCCACTGAAAGTAAAGCTAATTTGCATGACTATCAGTATTAAAAAAAACCAGTAGTGAAGCATGTTTTGCTGGGGTCCCAACAAATAGATAGATAGCTTGCCCCTATCTCGGCGACAACCACATACGTGTGGACGTCGTTCAATGACACTGATGACAAGTAGTTCTTAAGGCCCCCCCCCCAGAAATCTAAACAAAAATTAAAAATTATTTTAAAAAGATAAAAAATGATCTTGTAATAATATCTTGTCTTGTAGCAATAAATTCCTAGTTAGAATAATACAGTAGTAATTAATATCAGTTTCACCTTCTTAACTGGACTAAACATAGTGAATAAGATGTAATATGCTCATGAACACCTCCACAAAATGAGATGAAAGTATGTCGAAATTTCGTATATATATATATATATATATATATATATTAGTTTATCCATGCTTGCATTCACCAATAGTTAAGTAAGACACTTTTTATTACTTTGAATAGAAAATTTATTAGTTTTTATAAAAATGTATGCAAAATTAGTATATTTTATATTAAAAGTCGTAAAAAGTATACCAATTATTAGTGATTGCAAGAATGGGTCTACTACTTATATATATTTTTGTACGAAATTTTGATGTAGTATTTTTCTCTCCGTGTAAGTCAGATTTGTCCTCCCCCCTCCCCCCACACACCTCGCTGTTTTGTGATGAGGTGACCGTCATCGTCAAGCAATATTTGAAGAATGAGTTCAGTGGCCGCATGGTTTAAAGTGCTAATTTCGCAATAGACTTGACTGCCGATGATGGGGAGAACGAGATTTGAATCTCACTCGGGTGTATTGAGGAGATTTTATCCAAAATGGTCTTCTGTTCTCCCTCCACCCAAATGCGGGTACACTTCCTATAAACATAACCTTCCTAATATCTAAATTCATTATAGTAATTAGTACTCATGCGTATAGACTAAACAAGTAGTAAGACACAGTGCTAGAAATATATATTAATGTAAAGAGAAATTATGAAGTAATCCATAAATTATTATTAGCACCACGTCTTACCACCCGTTCGGGTTATACGCACTTACGCTAATGTGTAATGGTAGGGTGATTGTGATATGAAATGGAGGACCTACAGTTTAACGTGGAATCCGAACCACGGTGGAGGCCTGGCATTCCCCACATTCACAAGATGTCTTGTCAGAGGTGAAGGAAGGG
>CABFOW010004095.1:12588-33060 GCA_902141385.1 Timema californicum | reverse complement strand
TTTTTCCTTCCCCCCCCCCCCCCTCTTCCTCTCTTAACCAAAATAAATCGGGGCTAGCGACTACTATGTAATGAATTATATTTCCTCAAAGCCTCATTAACAACGTACAAGGATGTTCCAATTTGATCTTCTTGTAGCTCTGTACGACTGCGCCATCAGTTGTGACGCCGGAACCGCCGGTGCCGGAACTGTCAGACTTGGAGCTGCCACCCTTCGGCTTTCTCTTTCTTGTCTGCAGGGAAAGAAAACAATATTACAATAGGATGTAGGTAGGAAGAAACTTAAAAAAAAAAAATTACTAACATGTTTATTATATTTTTAGTGTAGTTTTAAAGGTAATAAATGAAAGAGTGAATTACACTTGGACACAAGATATCTCAGTGGTGGCGCATCGGCGTGCTAACATAAATGTCCTGGGTTCGATTCTCGTGTCCAGGCCTCACTTTTCACTAATAGGTCATTTATGGGCAGTGAGAATATATATATCAAAAGTGACATCTGCATATCAGATGAGTTGACGAATACAGACAAATAGATCTAGTAGCTTTGCTAGCTATCAGATGAGGCCATGCGTATGTAAATTGGACCATACACGGGCTAGTCGTTATTTTACGATCAAGTGTGAGTCCGTCACCAGTGGGGTCACACGGTCAAAGGCATCAATCTTGTCAAGTAGTTTTACCGATGACGGGAAGGGTAGGTGTTTTAATCTCGGAGGTACCGAGCTGTTTTTTTTTTTTGCATGAATGGTTTTCCACACAACTTACACGTAAATTCGGGTACACTTGCTCAAAATTCAACCGTTCATATCCCTAATATATTAGCTAAGGTAGTACCTATGCGTATAAAACAAATTGGCGGTACGACGCGGTGCGGGATAAAAATAAGCTTGGTGGAATTCACAATCCACATAGCAACATGGTCAAGTGTAGGTGAGGGCAAAGACTTATAATAATTATTATTACTATTATTATAACGATTATTATTATTATTATTACTATAACGATGATAATAATAATTAGTAGTATTAGTATTATTGTTTTTATTATTATTATTATTATTATTATTATTACTATATAGACCACCTCAGTGGTCTAGTGGTCAGTTTTTCTGGCTACCGACCCAGAGGTCTGGGTTCAATTCTCGGCACATCTATATTTTCTTGCGAAGCAGTAGGTTCTGTAACGGGGTCAACTCAGCCTCGTGAGGACAAATGAGGAGCTACTTGAATGAAACAAGTAGTGGCTCTTGTCTAGAAAACTGAGAATGGTGCCTGGAGGGTTCGTTGTGCTGGCCACACAACAGCCTCTATCCGCATAAGTTGGCACTATCTTCACCAACAGACGGCGGTAGCTCGATTGCAGGCTGACGCCATGGGCTTTATATTTTTTTATTATTATTTAGCATCGCGTCTTACTACCCGTTTTGGCTGTACGCTTAAGTAATAAATTACGCTAATGGGTTAGGAATTGGGAAGGTTGGATATAGAGAAAGAGAACCAGCATTTGCGTTGAGAGAGAGGGGTAAAACCACCACCCAGTTCACCCGAGTGAGATTCGAACCTCTATAATCGGCAGTCTAGCTCAACATGAAACTAGCGCGTTAGCTAACTACGCTACCGAGGCGGCTGCGTTTATATTGTTATTATGTAATATTCTGTAACGATGTAAAAGAGAATATTTCTTTCTGGTTTTTTTCAAATATATATATATATATATATATATATATATATACCTTTTTTTAAATGGTATATATACCTTTTTTAAAATGGTTTATACCATGGTTATAAGAGGTCTTTGTCATTTATAAATGAATTACAAAAAAAGTATTTGCTGGAGTCCTTATGGGGTTTGAGATATAAAAGATCGTCCCTCCTCCTCAGTCCCCTCGCCACACGTGTGTAACCTTAATGTTCAACCACCAAGCGCTCTAGTCGAGAAACGTGAGAAGAGAACTGTATTCGTAACAAGTTTCTTAGTTTTGTGATTAATTCGATAATGTTTCTGAAGTTAAAGGTCCTCGGGATGAAGTAAACTTAAATCTGTAAACTATTTGGGATGTATCGATTGCATTCGTTGCCTTTAAATCGTAGTTATATATATAAAGTAAGTAGTTATATATATAACTACGATTTAAAGGCAACGAATGCAATCGATACATCCCAAATAGTTTACAGATTTAAGTTTACTTCATCCCGAGGACCTTTAACTTCAGAAACATTATCGAATTAATCACAAAACTAAGAAACTTGTTACGAATACAGTTCTCTTCTCACGTTTCTCGACTAGAGCGCTTGGTGGTTGAACATTAAGGTTACACACGTGTGGCGAGGGGACTGAGGAGGAGGGACGATCTTTTATATCTCAAACCCCATAAGGACTCCAGCAAATACTTTTTTTGTAATTCATTTATAAATGACAAAGACCTCTTATAACCATGGTATAAACCATTTTAAAAAAGGTCTTAGGATTGTCTAACAGATGGGAGCACTAACTCAAATTGAACTTCCCCCCCCCCCCTCCCGTGTACCCTTAATTACATCAATATCGGGAGTTCCCCGGTCTGTTGTAGACAAGATTATGTTAAAATATTTTCCCTTTCCCTAAGGATTCTCAATCAACTGAAATTGTCACCGGAAAATGTTTCATGTCTAGTCGAATGCCAAGGTCATATTGGATTGACAACTTCTCCAAGACATGTAACGTGGATGAGGGGCATATATTGGCGTGTTTACACTGAGTAACATGTATGTTGTAGTTTGGAGGTTATTCACCCGGATACATTCGAGCTGAAAACAATGATTCGGTGATGAGGGCCTCGGTACAATAGTGGCCTAGGTCAAAAAGTTTCGTTTTTTATTTCCTTTCTCACATCCTTAGGGTATAACAAGTATTGTGATCACAAAAAAAAAATATTTTTTAAATTCGGACCCGAAATTTTGACAGATGTTTCATAACTCCCTGAATCCGATTTTTTTTAATTGCAACGCCGTCTGTCTATCTAGGTCTAGATTTCGAGCCTAAACCATTTTACCGATTGGGCTAAAACTTGTTAACTTAACATTTTCATAAGATTCCTCAAGGAAGGTGGGTTTTTTTCTGAATTCATTCCAACCTTAAAATTAATGGCAATATACTTAAGAAGAAAAGCGAGAAAAAATAGATTTTTCTCGAAATTAGTTCTAATGATTAAGATTAAATTTCGTATGCAGCCACTGTTGTGAACAGAAATATATAACGTTTCCCCTCTTACGATGTTTCTGTAACGGTGTATATTACTTTATATATGCACTTTGTCGGAGTGTTTCTGCCACAATGTATAATATTTAGTTTAACATTTCTTATAAGTTTTTAGGTAAAGGAGTGAGAAAGTCTGTGCGGTGAACCGTACCATTTTTTTTTTAAGAAACTGGAAATGCTGCGTTTTTTTTCCCCGCTGATCGAGTGGTTAGATGGGCCAACTGTGGTTCTACAGGACCTTCGTTTTGTCTCCAAATCCTCCCTAAGGTTAAGTGGGTGCAAATTTTGTATGCACACCACGTCTTACTACCCATTCAATCTATCCGCATAGTTAATTCAAATAAGGAAGGTGGGCCTACCCCTGCTTCGGTGGCTTAATGATCTAAGGCGTCAATCTTATGGTTAGACGTGACTGCCGACGACAAGGAGAGGGTTCAAATCCCAGTCAAGTGTAGTGAAGGTGATTTTTCTAAACTGGTTTTCCACTCTTCCTCCACGCAAATGCGGGTACACTTCATATAATATAACCTTCATAATCCTTAAAACCCTTTAGCTTAATTAGTACACAAGCGTGTAGCACGAATGGGTAGTAAGACATGGTGCTAAAAAAAAAGACAGCTTTTAAAACTCGTGAAAATGTATATGATATATAAATTGCTAGAAAGAAAATTGAATACGTCGTATATATGGTTCTTACACGAAGCGAATGATTTAGTTTTGCAATGTCCAGAAAGTATCGGAGTGTGTGACTTTATGGACATCTTTTGATGCAAACTTACGTGACATCATAAGTCACATCCGACTACACACACACACACACACACACACACACACAAGCTAGGAAAGTCACGCGCCTTCTAACGGACCATGAAACCAACAAAAAAAAATCACATGAGACGGTTAAGAACATAATAGCTCTCTATAATCATTCCTTTCAGATTTTGGGATTGTTTGGTAAATTTTATTTTAAAAGAGATTTTGGGGAATTATTTTAAATAAATGGTATTGTCTTTTGAACACCTGACACTTGAATCGGAAGGCCAAAGTTTGACCCCAAATGGATTCACGTTTTTTTTCTATTTTTTTTTCTAATAAATGTTGGTAAACCTTTAAAGTCCACCCCATGTATCCTATAACCTGTCATTAGTTATGCCCAATCTACAATAGGTCGTAGCGCACTCGTAAAGCGAACTCACAAGAAGCGCGTTGTGTTTTGTTTTCCGCTTGCACAAAGGCTGTACACAATACAGTTTCTGTTAATGTAATTTCAACCAATATAGCCGGCTCCATCATCAAAAAGTCCTAATAAAGTTTACAGACATGAGTTTAATCGAATAAAATAATATTTATGAAAAAGTGAATAAATTACTACTCTAATTGTCGTGGTCTTTGGGTAAAGTTCTCGTCTACAAGGCTCAATTCATGGGTTCAAACCCAACTGGGGTTGACAGAATGTTCTTAGAGCGATAAAAATCCGTAGCACTACTTCCTTCGTATGGGAAGTAAAGCCGTTTTTTCCATATCGAATGTGCCATGTAAAAGAGCCGTGGAAAATATGTCAAAATACCTTTCCCGGCAAAATTGGTAGGTCCTTTCGCTCTCGATCATAGAAATATTCCTGTGCTGATATAATAAGTCGGTTCAGAAAGTGCACGTTAAATACCTCAAATATTACTCTTATTAAATAATTTAAAATGCTATAACTTTTACTATATTACACCTTAATGAACTTTTATCCTTGACCAAATAGTGGTTATGACTATTAGCACCTCGTCTTACTACCCGTTCGGGTTATACGCACTTACGCTAATGTGTGATGGTAGGGTGATTGTGAGATGAAATGGAGGACCTACAGTTTAACGTGGGATCCGAACTACGGTGGAGGCCTGGCATTCCTCACATTCACAAGATGTCTTGTCAGAGGTGAAGGAAGGGGTTTGGTAATCAGATAAATCTGTGCCGGGACCTAGGATTGATCCCCGGACCCCATCACAGAAGTCTGACACCTTATCCCTAGAACACCTGGTCACCACCAAATAGCTAATTACTTAAATAAATAAAATAGAGTAGCGCACTTATATTGGTTCCTGATTGGGTGCACACGAACAACTCATCCGAGGTTTACCTTTTTAAATATCATGATACAGCTATGGACTGTGCATGGGACCTAACCCAACTGAGGTGAGTTGTCAATATAATTCTCGATTACCTTGATAATGACCCTCTAGGTCACGGTTTGTTGAGCTAGATCAGTTCTAGGTCGCGGTAATTTTTTACCGGGTGAGCTATTTTGGAATAAAAGCGCGCTTGCTGACAAAGTAGAAGATGTTATGTGACTCGATAAGTTTTCCGAGATGCTTGCAAAACAATAGGGAGGAAATAGGTCACTGTCCTCAAATGAATAGCCACAACGGTGGCCGCATGGTCTGGACAGGTGGAAGACTACCAAATAAAATATAAGAGCACTTGGGGATCACCAGGGTACCATAAGAAAATTAAGGGGGGTAGGGGGGAGAAATCTACACACATCAATTTCAGGAAATCTTATTTTAAGTAATCACATTTAATAGTAGGACGAGGCTTGAAAATAAAGGACCAATTAATTTACTAAATTAAATTTTGAAAAGGAATGAATATTATATTTGGTGGCCGCGTGTTGGACTAGACTACTGAAGACGGGGAGATTGGGGTTCGATCCCACCCGTGCGTACTGAGGGTGGTTTTTCCTAGAAAAAAAATTCCACTTTCCCTCCACGCAAATGCTGGTGCGTTTTCTCTAAATTAAACACTTCTAATCTCTAACCCATTAGTATAAACTATTAGTACATAGGCGTGTAACCTGAATCGGTATTAAGACACGGTGTTAAAAAAGATATTTCCTATAATTACATTGAAATAGTAAATTAAAGTGCTTAGTATTATTTTAAACCTTCCAAACCTCATAATATATATATATATTTTTTTCATATTTGTTGACTTAAGTTTGTTACAGATTTTCTTTTATATTTGATTTATGTCTACCGAGGAAAGAAATAAAGAATGGTTTAGATATTTCAAATTATTTACTCTCTTTAATTTCAAATTTTTGTATTATATTATGACGTGATAAACATTATTTAATTCATAATTATTATTAATGCAGCAATTCTCTTATTTTTTACGACACACACTTCTATTTGTCTATAGATTCCTCGCAGCACACTGAACATTTTCCTCCTCCCCTGTTTGTTCTCTCACTGACTTATAGCTCCATCCAGTAACGTTATATACCCACCTAGTTACTGGCTTTCATAAAATTCTGGTCAACTACTCTAGTGCCTTAAAGAATGCCACGCGAACATTTTCAAAAGCAATTAAAATTTGGTATCTACAAAATATAGATGTATTAATTTGATACAACCTGCGTTTACACCTGAAAGGTAGCAAGCTTACCTTCTATTGTTCCACTATGGCGCAGCTTATATGATAGGGCCATAGTGTAATTACGTCAAGGTAAGACTGCTTCCTTTCAGTGTAAACGGAGTGTACAATATCGCTTATATAAATGAAAATTATAGTTTGACCTCTATGTTCAGAATGAAATTTCATCAAAATGTTTTAAAAAAACAAACTACTTTTTTTTTTTTTAATTTAATAGTAGGGCATTAAATGTATCCGACTCAAACAATTATAAATTATTTCAAAGAGTTTGATGTAAAACAATAATATCTCTTTATTACATTTTAATATTCCTAAAATAGTAACAATTTTTTTTATTAGTTACTTTGTTTATAGAGAAAGCTTTCAGTTGCACATAGAAGTAATAACATTTTTATGAATACTTTTACTTCAATTTAAAACGGTAAATAGTAAATTAAGTGTTTAAACTGTTTAGAAATTGCCTTCA
This sequence comes from Timema californicum, assembly GCA_902141385.1. NCBI lineage: Eukaryota > Metazoa > Arthropoda > Insecta > Phasmatodea > Timematidae > Timema > Timema californicum. The sequence goes on along the minus strand of CABFOW010004095.1, from coordinate 25,935 downwards.
ATTAGTCTCTAAATATTGTTAAATAGAGTATTAAATATTATGTGATGAAGCATGGTTTAAAAAAAAGTTTTCATTGTTTTCAAGTGAAATCATTTTTCATAATGTTGGTAACAATTTTACAGAGCGTCATTGATTGATTCGGCAAAAAACAACAAAAAAACACGACGACTATTTTTTTAATCTATAAAGTTCATTTAATAAGCTAGCTAAATAGCTTCCACAAAAAAAAAAAATGGTTGTTTTTTGGATAAACATTTGGATTTTAAATGAGTCGTTAACAAACTTGATAAAAACAAAGCTAGCAAGAAACTTCGCAACAAATACTTTTCCTAGTTTAAGATTTAAAGCACAATGTTTTACCCAAGTTGATGCTTAAAATAAGTTTAGTTGATTTATATTAAAGTTTAAAAATGATTCATAAGACAACTCAAATAAATAAATAACAAAAGAGAAGAGAGAACATAATCTTCTTTCAAACAAAAAAATAAAAAGCTAATTTTGAAAAGAACATGAGTTAATGTGTGCTTTATCCAGTTCTTACAATAAAAAAACCTTTTTGACCAAAATAAGCCAAATATTAATTTTCTTCATTAAATATATATACGTTTAGTTTAATTTTCTACACAAGGTAATCTCAACAGGTCTTTAATATTTATCTTAAGCTTCTGGGAATTCTATTATAACTTTTTCTTTTAATTTAAAAAGGGCTTGTTCCAAACTCCACTGTGCCCATTGACAGTTAATATGCAATTGCTGTTGCTAACACTAGTTGTAGAAAATTAAGATAAAAGTATTAACTGAAGCAATATTTTATTTATTTTGGCGCAGATTTAAAAAAAATCTAAAACTTCAAATATACTGACCGCATTCCCTTTCATTCACTTTAAATTGAAGGTATAAGTGCATATTATTGTCAAAGTGCCTAGATCAGTTATTCATCGAGTTAAAATTGAACCACAAGGCGTTTGAAGGGGTTCACGGGTAGGTTATGTAGTCCCGCAAATTAGTCATGTCCAAGGGAGATGTAATCCATTGGATAGAATAGTTATGTAATGAGGATGTAGAAGAAACCATTATAAAGAGATTGATAAGAGATTAAATATATGATATGAAAATCACCTTATGTCCTGAGGTAAGCACTTTACAATACCACTGAGGTCAATCTACCATTTTTGCAGAGCCGTGGGAACAAAAAGTTGTCTTCAAGAATTTTTATTTTTTTGCAATTTTATTTTCGGAAACGGTTTGTTCAAGAATAGAAGCATGTTTATTAAGTTATAGTTTTTATATAAACACTTCGTCTATGATTTTAATAGTGATCAAATATCAATAATTTTGACATTTTCCAATAGAAAATTGCCGGTTTCATAACAAAAGATCAGAAAATGTAACAATTAATAAACATTGATACACTATCTTAGAAGGAGTGTTGAAAATATTAACATAACAATTTCAATCGTTCTCGAGAAAACTGATATTTCCAAACGTATGATTTTCCCGTAAGACCTGTCTGCCATTATATGGTTTCCGTGATCCATCTGTTCTTGTTGGCGTGGAAGGATACTTGGGTCGGTTGTGAAGCCACGCCACGCCTTTCCCCCTCCCGCCCACCATCCCACAAAATAGGTTTTAGACTTGCACTCGACAGGGCCAAGGGACTTAAGCTATATTAAACCCATCCCATTATAATTACTTCCGAACCCCTCGCACCCCACCTGAGTAGAGCTAGCCTAAACTCTACGTGTTATTAATTTCTCATCACTCCAATGACAGGTAAATATGTAAGAAAAAGCCTATTCCTTAATTTTCTGAAGAATGGTCATTTGCAACACCTTTTTGATACAGACATGTTTTATGTGTTCAACATTGATAAATTTGATTTACGATCTACAGGATGCTTCCACGAACTTCCATCCACTTTGCATGAAAAAATATTTACATACATGAAAAGATTCTTATAATTTGATGCAAGAAAACATTATTAAAAATATACCTCTGCGGGCTATGAATTTGATTTATGAGCCGTGAATTTTTTTTTTATCGGATTTATGAAATGTCATGGGAATGGATGTGGAAATTTAGGACGAGGTTCAGTGACGTGGCGTGGAGTTTTACTAAAGTAAGTAGTGCTAATCGGTCAGGTATATAAGGAAATATATTTCCATTGTGAGGTATGCGGAGCAGATACTATTATATGATTGGTCAATTGCGGACCAAGTGAGCAAGAATACATTTCAAAAGGCACCATTTTAATAAGTTCTGTTTACCCTGGCTACATTTCACGACACTGGTATTATAAGTTACCTGTATACTGTCTTTCTTCATGGCCAGCGGCCGGTTGACGGCGTGTAACTTGAAGTATAGGCCGCAAGCGTTGCAGACCGGCTCTCCCAACTGGTTGCGTCGCCAGAGGGACGTCGTGATGGTGTGACAGTTGGAACACGACAGGCCAACGCGTCGGGACGCCGACTGCAACAAAGACAAGGCTCTGGATTCCTACCTTTGTGATAGTCTCCCCCGACCGCTATTTCTTCAAAGAGGACATCCCCGACGCCTGTTAAAGGTTAGGCGCGTACTGATAACTTTTTTTTTCAGCAACTATCTAGTCGGTCGGACATTTCTTTGAATGAGAGTACGCACACAACCGCCAACTTTATGTTGCGGCAACTTAAAACGTTATGACATGCTCTATTCTTTGTGCGACCCGACTGTTACCAGTATTTATAGACCGCATATCTATGAGTCTGCGTGCACTGGTGATTAAATTAGTGGATGAGTGACAATTTTGCTGAATACAAGTCTCACTTTAAGGCTCCCTCTGTATTTGTTTCAGTTTTTCCGACAAAAATAATTTTTTGATCAAAACAAATGAAATATTTAGTTTAAGTCTTTCTACATGGTCTTCTAAAAAGGTTTTTTTTTTTTTTTTTTNNTTTTTTTTTTTTTTTTGTGGAATCAGAGTATTCAAGTTAACACACTACTTCGTAAATTACTTGGAAATATTTTTCCTGCTATTTCGATTCTACCGGTTGTTCTCTATGGTTGTGAAACGTGGTCTCTTACCTTATATTACGAACATAGATTTAGGGTGTTAGAAAACAAGGTGCTTAGGAAGATATTTGGTTCAAAAGGGATGAGGATACTACGTAGTGGAAGACGTTACATAATGATGAGCTACCCACCCTGTACTCATCATAAGACATAAATAGGATAGTCAAGTCTCGTATATTATGGTGGGCAGAACAAGCAGCATGAAATGGAAGGAACTAGAACAATGTCCAGGGTATGGAGGGGCAAACCCAATGGCAAGAGAATATTGGGAAGAACTAGATGTAGATAGGAGGATAACATTAGAATGGACGTGAACAAGATAGGGTGTAATGAGGTGGACTAGATAGAACTAGCTCATGACAGGGACAGGGTGTAATGAGGTGGACTAGATAGAACTAGCTCATGAAAGGGACAGGGTGTAATGAGGTGGACTGGATAGAACTAGCTCAAGATAAGGGTAAGGAGTAATGAGAGGGACACGACAGAACTATCTCATTATAGGGGAAGGTGGAGAGCTTTTGTAAGGTCGGCAATGAACTGAGTTTCTGATGGCATAAAATAAGTGAGCACAGCATAATTAAGAATACGAAAGGGTGATCTAGAAAATACAAACACTTTTTGCGCTCATGACACGTGGCTGTCTTATTATTATTATTATTATTATTATTATTATTATTATTATATTATCTACATTCAGGCTGGTAGTAAAACGTGTTTTATTTAGTAGTCTTTGTAGCTCTCGGATAGGCCTTATCATGCATGATCTTACTACAAATGCATTTTTATTTATTCGATGAGGCTTACATAATTTTACTAATTTTATTTTAAATTTATATCACTACTTACCTTAGTCATCAGTTAAAAATAAACTCTTTTTTTAAACTACTATTAATTTAAAAGCAAAATAAAACAGAAAGCAATATAAACATTACCCAAAAAAATGACTGGATTTTACTTCACTTAAATTTATTCGAATATTGCAACAATTTTATTTTGATACAGTTGATTAAAGCATGCATGCAAAACACCCATCAATAATACAGATTTAATAATTGGTTTAAGTTTAATGAATCAATTTTATGTATATAAAAAAAGGAAAATAAAAACATATTACGCTATTATAATAATTTAATTTAACTTGAGAGAGTAACGATAAATGGCAATAATCACAAACTATTTTTATTGTTGGTGTGAATATGAATTCCCTTATACAATTTTATGTGAAATAGCTTCCCTTTTCAATTGATTTAAGACAATTTATTATTTAGATTATTACAGTGCTTAAGGTCTACTCTGAAAAAACAAAAGAAAAATTCATCGTTTGCTCACTTTGGCTTCTTTTTTTAAAAAAAATTAAGATTGATGAAATATTTGTAGTTTTGACGAATAAGATAACCTTTTATTAAAAATTATTTAAATCAAATCCCAGTAAAGATGCCAAGAAAAGAATAATCAGGAATGGGTCATTAGAATCCCTTGAATCCTTAACGACATTCGAGGATTCAGTAAATTCCGGACTTATGTTTATTGGTGGCTTAGTCCAAATATTAAAACACAAATTTACCATACTATTAAATTACGAACCATATGACTCGAACGTTTTTTTGACAAAAATTGTTTTAATTTAGTTTATATTTTTATTTTCTATGCCAATTAAAGAAGTGAACAAAATCAGAATTGAAGGTAAAAACAATCATAACAATCATGTTTTCTAAAATTCGGATACAGTGTTTTTAGGTTAAGTGACGAGTCAAGAAACATCTAACTCGAGCCATCTGTAGCAATAAAACCCATTATAATTAGTTGAGTAATAAAATAAAAAATTGTGTTCTTGAAATATATATTAAATAAAAACCAGTACAAGCAATACCCAAAATATTAAAAAAAAAAAATTATGTCATATTTAACGTACACTTTCTGAACAGACTACTATATCAGTAGACGAGAATTTCTATGAGTGAGCGCAAAAGGATCTACCAATTTTTGCCTAGAAATATATTTTCACACACCTTCCAGGATTCTTTTACGTGCCACAATCGACATTGGACTGAAGGCTCTATTTACCCTCCGGAGGAGGTTGTGCTAGGGATTTTTTTATAGCTCAAGAAAAATCCATCGACCCCAGCTGGGTTTGAACCCACGATCATCGGGTCCTGAGGTGAGCACTTTACCCCAAGATAGGTCAAACCAAAATAAATTGACGTAATATTATTGCTTTACCTAGCATCTTGGGTCCCCCTTAGCCGATGCCAGTATCACAGCATCTTAACCTGTAACATGCTTTTACTTAATAGTTTAGTTCCAATGAATCGACCAACATTTTTTTAAAAGAAATGTATCTTCGGCTATTTTTGATGGGCATTCTTTCAACTTGCACTCCCTTTGGAAGGAAAATCCAATCAGTTTCCAAAATATGTTCGTTCAAAAAATAAAAATAAAGTGAATGACTACAGAAAAGCAACAAGACAAGTAATACATTTTTAAAAAAAGAATAATTTGTTACGATAGATACATGATTGTTATATATTTAACTAACTATACAAACATTTTTTTTTCTAAAAAAAATAGCTAGCAAAATATACTATTTAGAGGGTGCAGACACTATGGGTATCGTTACTAGCTTGACGAATTAAAAAACAAAAGAATGAGATAGCAATTTTTTAAACACAAACATTTGTTAAGATAAGTCCCTATTTAGGTGTGTGTTCTTTTTTTTATCAGTCAATAAAATAAAAAGGGAATTTGTAACGGGATCATCTCATCCGAATAAAATGTTCTTAAAAATAAATAAAACATTTTTTTAATTTTTTTTTTTAGCAACGCGTATTACTACCGGGCCAGGATAATATGCAGATTTACTAACTACGCTAATGAATTTAGATTAGGAAAGTTGAATTTAGAGGAAGTGTACCCGCATTTGCGTGTAGGAAGAGTCAAAACCTGTTTTGGATAAACCACCCTCAGTACATCAGACCGAGATTCGAACCCTGATCTTCCATTCATAGGCAGACTAGTCTATTGCGATAGTGAAGCCTTAGACTATGTGGTCACCAAAACAGGTTTTTACAAGTTCCATAGCTTTTATTTTTTTTATCAATATGACAGGAAAAAAAAGTACATTTCGAATAAATCTTCTACTTTATCTTGTCTAGAAATTATTATATAATTTTTGTTTGATTTTTTGTTATTGTCAAGATGGATAACTCCCGTTACCATGACTATATCCACCTCTTTCAATCGATAGAAGAAGAAGGAAAAGACAGACAACGAAGAAGAAATTTAAAAGAAAGAAAAAGGAAAAAAAAAGGTAGCTACAGTAGTTAATTTAGATTGAGGGCAAGCTGAACACCTACCAAGCGGCGACTGGATTTTTCTTCCAAAGGACCTCGCGGGAGCCCATTAAACCCATAGTAGCCCTTGCAGAAATCCCCCGGCTGGCTCACTGAAAGAACAACAATGAACCGAATTAGCCAGTGATGCTGAGTTGGGAGCTCACAACAGGGGGGAAAAGGGACGATATTACATTGAAACAAAAGAGAGGAAAGGGGAATACACAGCCATGAGATTTGGGAGGGTTTTTTTTATAGGGGGATTTCCACAAGGCTTCCCATCTCGCTCAGAAGAGAAAAAGTATTCGAATTTCGAAAGAAAGGAAAAAAAAAGAAAAAAATATGAAAATCAGGAATAAAAAAAACATTAAAACTGCATTTGGTTATGGATAGAAATGATCATTTAAAAAATAAAATGTATAGCAACATTAAATTAATATATCATATATTATTGAGTACATCCATGAAACCAATCAACAATTTTCAAAGTTTCGTTTTGAATGACGGTCAAACTTAATCTCACATTTTCAATCACGCTTAAGATATAATTAGATAAACTTTCCTTGAGTACAAACATTTCTAATTTGATGTCTGTAATTAGTAAAACAAATTAAAAATTTCTTTAACAGTGACATTATTAAAGGTACTGCTGGTAAAATCGTCACAGTTATGTAAAAATGATATTTATTTAGTTTCGTAAACTGAAGTGACGATATCGAGGAAGAATGTAATTACTAAAATTATAATTAGGATAGTAAAATGTATTTATCAATACCATTAGTGTAAATGTCACTAAGAGTAAAGTTAAACACTCGAGATGATTTAAATAACTACGATTCAAATTCAAACAGAGAAGAGTATGTTCCCTTTTTTTTTTTTTATAATTCAAAATTCGAATACTTTCCCCCAACGGCGAAACAAAAACAAGAGAGCATGCGCGCCTTGTGGCTTACCAATCGTCTTGGCTGTTTGACTAACGGTCGGTTCATGCCATTCATCTTGTGGTAGAGGCCGCATGCGTTACACAGGTAATGGCCGGTGCCGTCGCGACGCCACAAGGGCGTCGATATGGCGCCACAGTTGACGCACTCTCGGCCCTCCGTGAAATAGTCGGCGGCGTCGACTGGGGGGTTACGGAGGTAAGAAAAAAATACAACAATGTTAACATGTTTCTATTGGGTATCTTTCTTCTTCACCGGCCGAGATCTAATCAAAATAAAACCTACACTACTTTCTGGATCCTCGATATCTAATCCCCCATTTGATGATTAGACCAAAAAAATATTTTAAAAACTTAGGAAATACATGTAAACATAATCTTGTAGGTCTACACTAGTGGTTCCCAAAATCAACTGTACCGTTCCCTGAGGAATGGTGGGCTAACCTAGTGATGGAGGGTGGAATTAGAAGGTAAGGGTGCTAGGGGGTTTGATGGGGGGAGGGGGTGCTTGAATGAGCAATCTTAGACTCTCGCTAAGTGACAGACATTTAGAAACGTTCATCATCACTTAACCAAGCCCAATAATCACATTAATAATGTCCTGAGCAGTGAAGTAGTTACTTTAATATGTTATCTAAGAGACTTGCTTAGTAAGTATCGGCCTTTGAAAAACTGATTAAATAACTATCAGTCTTTGACAAACTGGTAAATTATCACTGTATAAAGTTGATAAATTTTGTTTGATTAGTTAAACTAAGAAGTATTAATTTGATTTTGATTAAATGAGCCATTAAGTATTATAGTTTTGAATTTTATGGTATTATTCTTCTACTAGTAAGGTGGATCTTGAAAAAATGCTAATTTGAATGTTTTTAGTGGGTTATTGGGTACTAGAGAGGAGTTTATGAAAACAAGTGGCCGAAAACAATTTGGAAACCACTGGCCTACACTAAGAAAACCATAAATTAACATAAACAAAAAAAAATCAAACCCGTGTTTATTTAGAGGAATCCTTGATTTTTATTGGTGTGGTTATTTTATTTTAAACCTTAGAATACTAACAGGGTCTTGCCGAAAAGGGGGGATGGAAGGTTGTAGGTTAACCCCCCTCTCCCCTCCTTAAAGTGTTATTAATAAGGTACAGTACTTAGGCCCCTATCCCTTCTCAATGTCTAGGATAGTGACTTATTGGGAGTCTTTTAAAATTAATAACATCTATATCTCCCATAATGTAAAAAAAAAATCTTTAAATTTCTTCAAGAAGGATTTAATGTTGAAAAAAAGTATTTACATCTCATGTTGGGGCACCTACCCACACATGAGTAGCAGGGTAATCCCCACCCCCCGGCTACTGAACCCACCCTCAACCCTCTTAAAACTATATTTATCTTGGGACGGTCCTGGATACCTAAATGTATTCTTCGCCAAAGAAGAAACGTATGATCAAAATCAAAAAATAACATAAAACCTCTATCTTATGTTGAGAAATACCCATTTTTTGTTTTAACCTTCAACTCAAACTGTAACTATATTAGAGTAGATTCCTGATTAAAATTAAATATTTCTCACAAAAAAAAAACACAAATACACAACTTTTTTTTTTTCAATAATCCTCCGAAAGCTGCTTCATTATCGATGGATGACCCGAGGAAACCTATAGCACACTTTTAAAAGTCTGCTACAAAAACAATATCACTGTAAACATGAAAAAAAATCTATATTTAATACTAAAGAAAGATTAAAAAAAAAAGTAAAACTAGCATACCTCAAATAGAAATAAAGTTTAAAGTTATTATTATTACTGCGTCTTACGACCCGTTTGGGCTACACGCACTTACGCTAATGTGTAATGGTAGGGTGATAGTGAGATGAAATGGAGGACCTACAGTTTAACGTGGGATCCGAACCACGGTGGAGGCCTGGCATTCCCCACACTCACAAGTTGTGATTAATACACGTCTTGTCAGAGGTGAAGGAAGGGTTTGTCAATCAGATAAATCTAAGTTTAGAGTTATAATACAATTTAAATATAATGTGGAACTTAAAGGTTAACCATGCATGGTGAAACTAGACTAAATTTCAAAACATTCAGTATGTGCATGCTACACCCCGGATACCCTGAGTCTGATAATATAAATCTTAGCTTGACTGGATACACTATGACCCTATTTTATAAGACATACCATAGTGGAATAATGCTAGGTGAGCCTGCTATTTCGCCGGGTAAGCGAGGTGAAAAAGCTAGTTGAATGGTTCCCAAACCATGGGTCGCCAGCCAAAGGTCATAGTCACCATTAATTTGTTGGATTTTATCATGTAAATAAACTATATTCCTATATTTCTCGAATAAAACTAGATATGGGTCGATTCTTTTAAGTCTTGAATACGAAACTTAAATTTTCTTTCGAATCTTGAATCCAAATTTAAAAAAAAGATAGCAAACTCCCCCATTATACCCAGCTGAGATATAGTTCCCCAATATCCTCACCATAAAAAAACCAAAATAGATACTCTTAACGTCTCAAACTCCATGCCCATCTATGTGGATCATTTAAAATTCACCCACCTCATCCTATCCCCTTGTATTATTTAGCTGACGTCATTGATTGTCATTATAACTTAGGAGCGGTAAATATTCATTTCAAAGCGCTAGAAAAAAAAAACATACTCATACACTCACCCTTAAGATAGAGTCGGCTAAAATACACTCATATATCACCAAGCCACCCTTAACACATTCAAAGAAGATGAGTTCTACTCGAGGTCAAAACTAACAAACATCCCTTCATGAAATAAAAAAAAGAGTCCTCCAACCCCCTCCATAAACTAGATCATTCCTTCTTGACACGCTGAAGACCAAGCGCTATTACAATCCAATCTCCATAGCAAGGGACTTTTAGAAAATACAAACATATTTTTAGAGTATGATTTTGGTAGGAAGAACAGTAGAACTGAGTTACTAAAGTTACTAAAATAATTTTAATATATTCATAAATTAATCAAGTCATGTAAACTGTCATTTTGGATAGATATTATCAATACCTATAACATAACACAAATAATAAAGTAAAATTTTCTCAATGTTGGCCACAAAGAAATATGATTAAATTTTTTCTACTGTTCTTCCAACCAAAATCAGGGTAGGTTGATATCCGCTTCGGTGGTCGTATGGTCTAAGGCAGCGGTCAGCAGCCTTTTTTGACCATCGCAGCCCATATGGATTAAGAAAGGGGTGAGCTAGCTCTAAGAAAATATTGAGCAAAATGTTTTATATGTGTATATATCTCATGTAGTAATTTAGCTGATATAAATAATAAGAAGGATAAAAGCTGGGCCACACACTAAATAAGAATGGTTTAATTTATTATTATTATTATTATTATTTAGCACCGCGTCTTACTATCCGTTCGGGCTCTACGCTTAACTATTAATTATGCTAATGGGTCAGGAGTTGGGAAGATTAAATATAGAGGAAGAGAACCCACATTTGCGTGGAAGGAGAGTGGAAAACCATTTAGGGAAATACCAGCCCCCCCAAGTTCACCCGAGTGAGATTCGAACTTTGATCTCCCAATCCTCAGCCGTCTAGCTCAACACGAAATTAGCGCGTTAGCTAACCACGTCACAAAGGTAGGTGATTGTTTGATTAAGAGAATCATGGAGGGGAAGATAGAGGGAGAAATAGGAAGAAGAAGGTTTGGATTGTTAACAGATATCATGAAAGGAAGAAGCTAGAAAAGGATGGAAGAAGCCGCCCAGGAGATAGGAGAATTTAAGATGTCCGGTTGACACTTGTACCAGGACAGATTCATAGAGGAAGAAGAATTAGTTATTAGTCTATTTTATTAATACAATTTTTTTTCTAAATCTTTTTTTTGAGGGGGGTGGAGGGGGGCAGATATAATCAGTTGTACGGGCCGGAGTCAGCCCATGGGCCGTAGATTGCCAACCAATTTGTATTTAAGGCATTACTCTCGCAATATACTGGGTTACCATTGACGGAGAGATCGGGGTTTGAAACGTGGTCGATTGTATTGAGGCTGGTTTTCTCCTAGTTGGTTATTCACTTCCCCTCCACGCAAATGTGGATATACTTCATTTACAGACATTAATTTTATACGTAAGCGTAGTCAGACTCGGTGCTGGAGAAAAATGTGTGTGTGTGTGTGTGTGTATATGTATACCTGTCACCTTTGAAAAAATATATTATATATATAATATATTTTTTTTAAGGTGACAGGTTTAGATCATATTACTTAACGTGATGGTAAATCTAGTAGCTTTTTAAACTGCCAAATAAGGTTCTTTTTATGAAAATTGTACCGTATGACCTGCAGGTGCAAGCTAATTTGACTTGGGGTTGAAGAGACAATATTTTTTTTAATTTAAAAAAAAATAGGGTTCATAAAGTTAATTGACGTGAAAGGAAAAGTCTTCAAGATTAAGTTTGTAGCCTGACTGACATATTATAGCTTAGTTTGTACTCTTATATCAAAAGAAGTAACAACTTGAGTGAGTTACGCCTTAAAAGGTTAAGAAAATGCATCACAAGTTTTCTACGTCGGGGGTGGGATGGTTGCTTTTTTTTTTAAATGAGGGGATTTGTTGAATAAAAAAATATACGTCTTTTTAACTACTTGTCCGCGCTATCCGCATTTAACTACACTAATTGGGAAAGGGTTGATTAAAGTATAATTTAAACGGAATGTTTCCGCATTCGCGTGAAGATAGAAAGGGAAATCATTAAAGAAAGACACCCGTTTAAGTTACCGCATGCTCTAAGGGCAGGTGTTAATCTTGCAATATACTAACTGCCGATGATGGGGAGATCGAGGTTCTAATCTCGGTTAAGTGTAAATTAATAGGGGTAGTTTTTTTCCGAAATAGTTTTTCACTTTCCCTCCATGCAAATTTGGGTACACTTCCTCTAATTATAGCCTTCCTAATCTCTAAAACCATTATTGTAATTAAGTACGCAAGCGTACGACCCAAACGGGTGCTAATAATAATACGTTTGTACTGGAGAAAGATTTTATTTATTTTGACCAAAAAAAATTGATATAAAAATTGCTAAAACACTTCCCTTTTCTCGCGTTCCCTACATTTACACCTTAAGGATAATCAAGCTACACTGGCTGAATTGGAGTGGTCATATAGAGAGCTCTGGGCGATGACAGGTGCTTACACAACACTTCAGTATAGAAAACTAAAGAAACAAGATCTATTGTTGGAGTGAGACATCAATGTGAGAGTATTGTAGAAGCATATTTATTTGACAGAGACAGAGGTTGTCAAGAGTTTCTGGCTACAGATGCAGAGAGGTCCAGGGTTCGAGCCCCGGTACTTTTAGATTTTCTTGTTTTAAGTAATGGGTCTGAATGGAGTCAAACTCAGCCTCGTGAGAACAAATGAGGAGCTTCTTGGATGAAAAAAGTAGTTGCTTCCAGTCTAGAAAACTAAGATTAACGTTCATAAGATTCGTTTATCTGACCACACGATATTCTCTAATCGACGTAAGTCGGAGCTATCCTTGCCAACAGACGGCGGCCGCTCGGGTTGACGTCATGGAGTTGGGTGTTAGGATAGGGTCAGATGGTGGATTTAAGTTCCGGCGGACATGAACTTTCAAGTTCCCTGAGACCAGATAGCTAGTTAGCTAGTGGTACAATATAGATAAAGAGCCACCCAACCCCATACAGACAAATAAAAATTTATCAGAAAGTAAAATCTAAGAAAATTAAAATGTCTTGAAAGTCTTCCTAAGATCTCTTGTGATAAGTATTCAAAACGTCCATCACATTCCCCTGGGTGAGGGGTGAAGGATACAAAAATAAAAGTTTGACCTTTGTATGAATGACATCGACCATTCTTTAAAAATGATGTTTGACTTCTTTTTTTTCTCTCTCCCCTAGCTCCCACGATGAAGATTTTACTGCCTTCCTCTTCTGGGTTAGACATACATGACGGGATGACCCACCCTATTTCCCAAAGACCTCTCTTCATTTGTTGACATGAGGATGTTAAGTG
>CABFOW010004094.1:0-16815 GCA_902141385.1 Timema californicum | reverse complement strand
GGACAATTATTGGGGGGGGGGGTGGAGGAAGGGGGGGCAAAACACTCGAGTCCCCTAGAGTCGGCACCTATGTAGACCCGGCACCTATGTAGACCCGGCACAATCTGTGATTCACCTAGTTGCTCTCGTTTCTTATTGATCTCGTGGATCTGTTTCTACATTTTCTCATCAAAGTGAATAATGAAAGCATTTCCTCTTCGTCTAGAGAAAAATTCATTTTCAATAGATACACTAACATTTAGCCACTAGAATTTTGCAGAAAAATTAGCACAATGCATGGGCCTCCCGCACTAGTAGTGCACCGCTGTGTATGTATGTGTATGTATGTGTGTGAAGTCTCCTGATCGCAGGATACTGAGCCTTCCGGCAACGTCCTGCCCACTGTGGTAGCCCTCATTCTGTGTGGCTGAGCCTTAAATCCTTTTTACAATTTTGACCCTTTTTGCACTTTTTACACCTTTTTAAAAATTCTACTCTATAATCTTTCTCCTGGGCATAGTTGGGTAGTTCAATGCTAGTAGTGAATAAGATACTACAGACATGCATAGATTTATGAATATTTCCATTTTATTTTACTTTAGTCAACTCTATTATTCCCAGATAAATAAAATCAATACATTTATTTATTTTGGGGCCAAACATATTAATATATAACAACAGCTACTTTGGATGCATATTTATTTTGTTCTTTTACCTTCCTGTAAAGTTGGATCTGATGGTATAGTCCACTAAGTCTTTAGATCCAAGGAATGCATAAGGAACATTATAGGATTTGATGACATTATTCAAACCATCCAAAACGTCAGTAAGGTATTCCATTTTATACAAGAGCTTGTTGACAAGTGGTTCATTTGAGTTATTGTACCAACGCTGCCAGTCACCATTCCCTAAAATACAACAAACATTATGCATTAAAATGTTACAAATCCAGATAATTTCTATTTTCTCGTGATCCCTAGGAGAGACAAAGTATTGTGATCGTAGAAATATTCAAAATAGAGATTTTGATGGATGTCTACGTTTCATGACCCCTTGAAATCAAAATGTGTTTTTTGCAAGGCCGTCCGTCTGTTTGTATCTCGGTCTAGAGCCTAAACCATTCCATCGATTAAACTTAGTATCTAGAATTTTCATAGGGTTACCTGGGGGGAGGCGAGGGGGGGGGGGGTTGAAATTAGATAACTAACCCTAAAATTAAGGGCAGTGTTAGTGTATAGTAACAATTAGGTAATATAAATGTTACATAACAGAAAACTGACTTCTGCTTTGTGTTGTAAGCCTGATTCAGCCAGCCAAATGCAAAACAGTCAGTATTGATACAACAATGATATTATTACTATCAGCTCAATTTTTATATAGCTACACATCACTGTATTGGAACTAAGCAAAATATCTGGAATAAAGAGATACTTTCGAACTGTAAGTGGGATTAAAACTAGTTCAGTAGGAGCTGGGGCCCTCGAAGGAGTACGGGAGTACGCTTGTACACCAGTTCTATGTAGAACTAGACAACCATTGTAAGCGCACAGCTTGCAGATGGACTGTTGGGCAGAAGGAATGAGCTGGGCTACTGACTCTTTTAGACTTAACCAATTGTTATTACTGGCTGCATCACAATTTGTACTATAGTTTACAATAGATTCATTAAAACTCCAGGACTATTTCAACGCGCCCTCCAACCTCCCCTCTCCTAACTTAGACCATTCTGACAAGTTTACTTAAGGGTGAAGAGAGGGGAGGGGGGGAATTTATGTTCTCAAAATCGGCTATAAGGATTTTGACTAAAATTCATATATTACATTAAAACTGCTAGAAAAACTTGAAATTAAACGGTTAGGAGCACATCTGCCTAGTGACATTACATTTATGCAGGTGGATGGAATTAATAAAAGGACTTTCCATTGGGTAGTTTGGAAAACAATAATTGTGGTTAACTATTAGTGAAGAAAAACAGAGCTTATTTTGTTTTTGATGTTTATTATTTGGTTTGTACAAGTAATGGCATCACTTGGTAAGTTTAATTCAAAACCTGTATTATTCTATTCTTTCTGTTTGTAGATTTGTTTAGTGGTTTTTAAAATAAGAAAACTTTGATGAATATAACTTAATATTATGAATCAAATGGCCATATCTATTATATTTGTTAGTTACGGTTTTAGCCTCATCTAGATATAATATTCTGAAAATTGAGAAATTACACCTTGACACAGGACTCGAACACGTGACCTTTGGCTTAGTACGCCAATGCTCTAACCACTGAACTCTCCAGGAATCGTCCTGTAGCCAGGGTTATTCTTAACTCATATTTTATGGCAGAGTCTGTGATGGACGTGCGGAAATCATCGGCTACAAATGTGTTATTAATTAAGACCACGAGCTATCAGATAACACAACCACCTTGGACTCGGTGGTTGGCTTTTTGCTGCCAATTGTACAATTATTATAACTGTACGGATCCACATATCATTATGAATCAAATAGCCAAAGCCATTATATTTGTTAGTTACGGTTTTAGCTGCATCTAGATATCGCATTCTGTAAATTGAATGATCCTGTGCATGGGACGATTCCTGGATAGCTAAGTGATTAGAGCATTGGCATACTAAGCCAAATATCCTGGGTTCAAGCCCCGTGTCAAAGTGTCGTTTTTCAATTTACATAATATTTAATTGAATATGTTAACGCGTGATGAGAAAAATCACTACCGGTAAGTTTTGACCTGGTCCCACCAAAAATAAATCTCACGCACCACCGCTGCTGCTAATGTTTGAAAGTAGTGAAGTATTATATCACACTTGGGTGAATAAATATTTACATTAAGGGATATATAATTCAGTTTCACAGGTAATTGTGTACAATTACGAGTATAATCTTTGATATATTAAAATAGGTAGCTATCGGCCAATTTGTTAACATTTTGCTAATGCTACAATATATTTAAAGTTGGCTATTAGCTTGTATGTTGGTTCCAGAATAGGATAAACAATAAAAGTTCGATAACCACTTGATCACACTTGTTTGAGTGACAAACTTTGTGTAAAACCGTATTCTTACGTTAGAACGACCACTTTAGAATATAGGCTTGTAGGAAGTATTATTATACCCTGATTTCTCAAAATCATGGGATATATTAGCCTACTTCAACTTATTTAAAGAAACATAAAACATCTTATTAACACATTTATTTAATGTAACTATCACATACATTGATGTATCTCATATATCCATAAAATTAGGGAACGATGTCAAAATGCCACGTTGCCTTGAATGTGTGTAAGAGAGAAAGAGATACATGAAAGTTTATTTTTCTCCTAAACAATGTTGTTCAGACAAAAGACAGTTCGAAAGTATCTGCCTCAGATATCCATCCAACAGGAAGGGGGAGGGATGAAGAGGTGCATACGCCCTGAGCAATTTTGGAGTAGGCCTATATTTATATATTATCAATGTTTATAAGTTAACTGTTATCTAATATGTAACTAAAATCAAAATGGCTTCAACTTTGCATCAACTTGATACAAAAGATTTGTACCGTGGATAGAGGCTAGCCCAGCACCGACAACATCTTTGTACTCACCCTATTTAACAGACAAGCTGGGGTCTCGTACAAATACTACGGTCACGCCACGGAACGACCTTGTTCATTCTCACTGCAATAAACTCTGTTTGGGAAGTCAAAGAGTGAATCAAATATTGTCCTGACTAAAACAATCCATTTGAAGAGCGCGTGCGCGAGATGGCCGGTCTAAGTGGTTCCCTATGCGTCGGCTGCCCGAGGTCACCCCCACCCCCTTGACTGAGTGTCTCAACGGCGCTGTGCGCAGGCGCCGTGGAAGACATAGTTTATGTGATTGGATGTTTATGACCGCTCTGTGAGGTCATTTCTTTCCACCTTGTTTTCCCCCTTCTGAACAGAACCAAATATAAGCTGGTGTTTAGCAATGGAAGGCACTCTTTGATGCCATCTAGAAGTAAGGCACACTTGGGCGCTATGTAGGCCCCTAGGATTATCATAACGTAAGTTATTGTAAAGGAAGGAATTTGATCTTTGGCCACGAGCAAGTATTTTTCAGGCTAGGGTTCAAATCTTGGTTAAAAGTAGCCCGTCTGTCCGGAGTCGTTAAGAATCAGTTTATTTATTGAATTTAACAGTCAGATGAATTTAGTTCGTTGTTGCTATGTTTATTATATTAACTGACAGATTAGAAACTAGTTTAGTTATAATGTTAGCTTACAGTTGTCTTTATTTCTTTGTCGCTTTATTTACTATCTAGTAGGACATATTAGATGTGTGTTTATTTATTGCGTTAGCTGACAGATGTCTTGAAACTTTTGGTACTATGAGTACATTCCTTTGGGTGTAATGAGGCGAGTAGTTAGTTCTATGAACTATCCGAACCTCCTAACACATATGTTGTATCTGACATTGGCTATCAAGTTGTTGCGAGTATTTTTCTTGCGTGGACCTTGAGCCGCGCCAACTATTATTATAGAACTTCCCCTTTTAGAAACTGTACACTGTTATTATATAACTTCCCCTTTGGAAATTGTCATATATTTAGAGGAAAGTAATGTACTTTTTTCCCTTGTTCAGTCAAGTCATATTTATTAGGGACGGCGGTCCTGTCAAACGCCGAATAAGGTATCCCGTAGTATTTCTATAAATGTATGGAACATTGTGTTGTTAGATATATCGGAGAGTTAATATTTTCTCTAAGTCTAATAGACCATATTGTATATATTATTCTGTGTTAATATCCACTGTAATAAACTAGCCTTTGGGGCCATATATGTTACTTTCGCTTCGTTCTTTCCTGTACCCAGGCTTACTCATGGTATTTTCCCTTAGGTTTAGCTGTAATAATGCTGGTAAGACAGGGGTCGGTTGGGCTTGTAGAGAACAGATCAATAAAGGTCCCTGATGATTACTTGTCTTTTATATTGTAATTTGCAACTCACTTACTGTGGCAGTCGGTAGGAACATTGGTGGTACTGTAAAGGTACTGACCCCACAGGGGGTGTGGTTGAGCATATATTTTTCTTTCGCATTTAGTTCTGCAGCGTTATAATAGCAGGGTTCCTAAAACGTGCGGGTGCATATATTTTCTAAGAGAGAATCATTAGTTTACTACCATAAGAATTATGAAACCAACATCAAGGAGCATCAACGAGTTCTTCACTTAATTAGTTTTTTATTTCATAAGTAGGTCGTAAGAAATTGTAATCGCCCTCAGTAAACATTCATTTGGATTCATTTGCATTCATTTGGATTAACATTATTTTATTTTGTTCGTTGATTTCTCTAATACTGCATTCCATCAAGCTTTGCTTTTATATTTGAATGTTTAGATGTTTCATTTTCATAAGAAAATTGACTGAACATTCTGTATTGTCACATTTATTAGCTGGAAGTAAGATTTTGGGATCGCTTCTAATTACTATTAAGTCCGTTTAACAAATAATGATTCGCCACCAAATCGGGTGACGATTAATCGATTTGATTTTATATCAATGACTTGGTTCTAGGTGGACTGCAAGCAGTCAATATCAAGGATATGTTTTCTGATTATTTTACATCAATAAAGGAGCAGTGACTTCAAGGATTATAAGCAAGTGATACTTATTTATCTTAGCTATAACCAATATCATACTCATATTTCTTCCAAACTGTTTTACGCATGTATATACTTACTTTACCCAATTAATTTTCTCAGTAGGTAATTGTTATTCTCTTAAAGTTTTGTAATGGTTTGTAATAGTGTTACTCCCAATACACACAACACACTTAATTTTACATTTATATACGAATATTTATGACAGTTATGATTTTAGATTTTGGAAATTAGTTCTACCTCCAATATATTATATGAAGCTGCATTGAAATAGGCCATGAATGTTGTGTTATTTTATGTGTACAAAGAAAAAAACTCACATGAACGAGAGTAATCGTTGTACAACTTCAAACGAGAACAATCCACCCCAATATTACAATCATAACTATCTAATTTTGTAGCGCTTCCATTTTTAGAAGCTCACAATTATTCAAAAGTTAGGCTGTGATTCAGTAACATGACTGTATTAAAGTAAACTGGCTCATACATAATGTCACTTGCAAATAGAATTGTAATATACTAATAAGTTATCATTGAAATTATTATATAGCTATTATTTTGAAAGCCCTGTTGATAATATTATTTTATCCCTAAGCAACAGTGTTGAGAAGTTATGTATTTCTCAACATAGATAATAATGCTAGGATGAAAGGCCAAAAGCAACAGTGTGAAAAATATGTATATATTTTTTAACATAGATAATAGTACTAGAACAAAAGGCTTTCTGCCCGTGGAAGAATGGACCTTATATAACATACCCAAAGCTCCGATCATATATCCACCTTCTAAGAGCTGTCTAGGAGTGTCCACAACTGCTGGAAACACAGGTAGTGTTACGAAGGCGATGATGGAGCCAGTGTAGCAGGCGGTGATAATGATACTGAACACCCAATACCAGCCTGAAAAAAAATTTCAGCCCTTGGCTATTTAGAATGTTTGTTACAAGAGGAAGTTCCGTGATGTTGACGAACGGTTTTTTCATACACCTTTACTGCAGTTTTAACCTAGTCTCCTAATCTAATATTTAATTTTCAAATTTCAACCATAGCTTAAGTAGGTAGTTCAGTCCCCCTTGTTTCTGGATTCATAAACAAAAATATAAAATATATATACAAACCAAATTGATTTTTTTATGATTAATATTTTGAATACGGTTTATTTTGTTAATTATTGAGTTTGACGCAGTTAATCAATATAACTTCGTATATTTTTTTATCTGCCAAATTTCTGTTCGCTTCCAATAATTTATATAAGTAATGATTAAATAGAGTTCTTCAAGAATGTTTTGCTTTATCCCTTAAATATACATTTTAAATTGTGGCCCATAATATGGTACATACACTACTCTGTATGTTTTGCCAATGAAGCTTTTATCAATCAATCATCTAGCAACATTTACGGAGGACTTACAAGAATGGTCGCCAGTCTCATACAGTTATGTGGAAGCCAGGGGATCAAATTTCAGCCAAGTATACTTAGGTGTATTTTCTTAGATGGGATTCCAATCTCCCTCCACACAAAGGTGGGTACATTTCCTCTAAATTCTACCTTCCTCATACCTACCTCATTAATGTATCCATGCAAGTAGCCTAATTCGGTAGCAGGACACAATGCATACACAAAATATTAAACCTATATTTTGTATTTATAATTATTTTGGATTATTATTACTATAATACTAATGTAATTATTAATATATTGTAGTATTTTTTTTGTCCACAATAATGAAAAGAGTTCAATATAACCCTATCTAATACCTATTTAACTCGTAGGTTCTGGTAGCTGATAATATTTCAATAGTGTTGTTCAATCATTTGTACTATGACATAGCGTTTGACTTATGCATATTATTCTTTCATTGTTGGATAAATGTGTATATTCAAGTTAAGCTTCATTATAACCCTAATCAAGTAAACAATATCAAATATGGCACAACTGTTAATCCCTGTATTTCAATAATGATGATGAATCGAACAAAACTCATTACATTTCCGACTACTTTTGTTCCCCAATTTTCTCTAAAAGATTATTAGAAACTGTAGTTTTAAATAATTGTAAATTACTTCTTTGAAAAGTTAACACACAAGATAGAGTTTTGTAAAACTAATTTTAAAATAGGCTTAAGGTTGGGTAGGAAAGGGATACCCATATAAATTGGGCATATGATTAACTCTATTTTTTATGCCACAAATGTTACGTTTTCCCTCTCCTAAATAGCTATTTGCTAAATATATTTAATTACCTATGAACATCCTGGTGGCGTTTTTATTGGTGCCACTCCAAGACTCCTTACTGGAGAATGTGAAGCAGTTGGTGAAAGTACCGAAGACGTACCAGAACATGTTTTCTATCTCACCCGGATTAGTGAGCAAATGTCTAAGAGTGTGCCGATGTGAGAAGGCCAAGGGGAAAATGGCGAACAAGTAGGTGAGGAGCAGTGCCAACCAAACGCTCCATCGGAATGGACCCATAATGGCACGATACCTTCCACATACATGAGCACATTTCAATACAAAAATTAAATTAGTTTTTATTGTTAATAAGAGGAGTATATAAATATATATATATATAAATAAATATATATATATATATATATATATATAGGCAAATAACTGACTATTGTTATAATCCAGGGGTCAATATATGACGGGGGATGCTAGTACTTCAAATTGAAATTAATCCTTTTCTTCATACTTTTTTAATTAGTTGTCATTAATAAATATTTATGACTACTTAAACTAAAGACCACTATTGAAACATATATTGGAGTATTCATTTATATAATCAATATAGATTTAAAGAAATAAAAGTTACATTCATAATACTTTATACATGATGTTGTTTTTGAAAAGAGAATCGTACATTTTTTGAAATTATTTAGTTTATTGTGCGATGTGATAAGCAAATTAAATACAAATTACTTGAATAATAAAAAAAGCTCTATGCCTATTTATAAAATACTAGGTTTTTAAAAATGACAGTTTATTTAAATTTCCAAGAAAATATATTTAACGCCCTTCCCAACGTCCATGAATTAATTTTCAAATTTGGACCCCATCCCAAGATTTCGCTTGGTAGTAAAAGTCTACAAGATGTTGCGAAGTTCATATTTTTCGCCACCAAATAAGTACCTAAGCTTTTGACACCGAGGCACACCCTAAGAGGACATAACAAGCATCGTTGCTTGATTCGATACCAAGGCAAGTTTGGGAGAAGAATAAACCGAGGAAGTCTTGAAAATCTCAAGATATCCCGTATACAAGGTCACCTTGAACCGTAAACTACATACGGTTCGTGAGATGGTCCAATAATATAGGAACGGTTTTCGGGATAAAAAGTTCGAAAGATTCTGTGAGTAGATGAGAAGTCCTTGCAGAAAATAGTGAGGAGCTTTATGTGTATCAGCAAATTAAAGCCCCTTATTGTGGAAAGAAATGGGTGAACCGATTTCGATTCGAGGAAGATTGATATCCTTACTTAGAACGTAGAGACCAATTTGTTTTGATTGATGACCCGTTAGACTATATGAATACTGAATGCGTAAAGAAGGTCCCTGGTGGGGTTTCTTACAGACCCCTAAACGAGCGTAGCGGAAATTTTAATGACACTCTAAAACTCAGCAAAGAACCTAATCGTGAGTGTATTAAATAAGTGTTCCTCGAAAATCACCATTGTAGGTGATAAACTTACTCGTGAAATGTTAATTGCTGTCCTGCTCCTGAGTCATTTCCCTGAGCTGTGAAAGAATGCCCGCTTCCTGTGATTCCACTAAACGGGTAAGGTCGTACAATACTGGTGACATCATATCAACTGATCAACTGACTCGTTTCATTGGAGAAGATTTTCGAAAGACTGTTACTGAAGAGACTGAAGAATTAGGTGTGGAAAGATGGGATCCTGATGGAGTCGTGTAAGGGGCAGAAGTTCACCTCGACCAACACCAGTATCTCTTGGAGGGTAGAGGGACTATATGCCAATCTGCTACTAGCTAGGAAAATAGTACAACGTCGTTCTTCCCACGGATGCCCAGAAAATATAAATTAAATTTTCTAAGTACCTAGGTCTCACGTTGGACACTAAGTTAACCTGGAGATTTTACATCGTAAAGACCAGAATGAAGCTGGTTCACCTTTGAATAGCCATAGCGTTCTGTCTCCAAATGTTTTGACGTTGACCAAACAATTGCTCGGACTTTAGCTCATTTATGCGTATACCTCGTGGAATAACCTGTCTGACTCGCATATAAAGGTATTTCAGAACATAAGTCTAATAGTCATTGGTAATGGTATTGATACTTATCCGAGTGAACTCCACAAACAGAAACAGATTTATAAATATCTAGTTGCAAGGATCACTTTTGGATGTCTTGCACAAACTTTAGATGACAAGGTAATGAACGGGTTAAGAAATTTATATTATACGGAGGCTTAGGTGCTATATGAACACCATGAGAGGTTACCCGCTTTAGTGGTCACATGATCTAAGGCGTTACTCTTGCAATAAACTAGAATGCTGATGATGGGGAGATCGGGGTTTGATCCCAGTCAGGTGTACTGATGGTGTTTTTCCTATGTGGTTTTACACTCTCCCTCCAAGAAAATGCGGGTAAACTTTCTCTAAATTCAATCTTCCTAATCCCTAACACATTAGTGTAATTAATATATCGGCGTATAACCCTAACGGGTAGTAAGAGTCTGTGCTAACAACTAACAAATACTAGAGGCTACCTCACACTGTTCAGAGTGCTGCTTGATTGAGTGAGATACTTAACACAAGATGTTAATGGGATATTCTCATCTTGTCCATCTTGAGTATAGTACTGAACACACCTTTGTATGCAGCTTTCTCTCTAATGCTTGGTACTTGATACTTGCTTCGTTATATATGTGCTGAGACTACCTATGATTAACTACTCTGTTTTACCATTTCTCAATTTAACCATAACCATTTGTCTCCGATTGTGTCGTGCACAGTGCATGTGTGGAGAATCTGAAAGCTTTTGAAGTGATGTTTGTAATATTTCATTTAATGATTTTGTGTATAGTGAGGACTGTTTCTACCATCATCCCCTACATTAGTTTTTTTCCTGGGGCCCTCCTCTTTTATTTTCTTGACATCCCATTAGTGCCGTTTTCAAACCACGCTTTAAGTCTACCACGCTCCATGACCACCGCGTGGTTGGTCAAAATACGTTGATCTAATTGTGTTATTTCACAAGGTGATTAAACGCTAGTATTGATTCGAACGCGTTTTATCGATGTTTTCTCGATGGTCGGTGGTGGCTGCAACACTCAACATAAAAGAAATATAGGTAAACCTTTCACACGAACGCTATTTACCGCACGATTTTAGTTGTAGCTTTTCTTTCTTGGTGCAAGTTTATGTCTGAGTCTTTGTCCCCTAGTTTCTCGCCCCTGTCCTTAGATGCTGTAAGCCAATATATTTATACCGAGACTTTGATTTGTGACTACATGCTAAGTTTTGTGGGAGTTAAATTGTGAATAGAATACGGAATTGACATTATAAATATTGAAAAAAAAAGATCGACGCTGCCTTAATTTCTTAAATAGCTAGTGAAATACACCCTCAGTTAACAGCCACATAGGTGACCTGGTGGTCTAGGGGCAAGGTGTCAGACTTCTGTGCTGGCGGCCGGGGGTTCAATCCTCGGTCCCGGCACAGATTTATCTGATTACCAAACCCTTCCTTCACCTCTGACAAGACATCTTGTGAATGTGGGAAATGCCAGGCCTCCACCGTGGTTCGGATTCCACGTTAGACTGTAGGTCCTCCCTTTAATCTCACAATCACCCTACCATTACACATTAGCGTAAGTGCGTATAACCCGAACGGGTAGTAAGACGCGGTGCTAATAATAATAATAATAATAATAATAATAATAATAATAATAATAATAATCACATATAGTTCTTTAGGTAAACCCAATAACGTCTTCGTTTCTTTTTCCTGTGTCGTGTCCTTCAGAGTATTAAGGTGTCCCATCCCGATGTTCTCCATTTACTTTTAGTACAATTTGGAGGATTGCGTTGATACTTTGACTCCATAGTCCAAGAGAAAGGAAATACAGCAACACAGACGGGACTAAACTTTGGGAGTAGACAACAATGGCAGTAGTGTTTTGCCGGCTGTTCGCACGTGGAAACAGTCGTCTGAAGTCATTAGTCGGGTCGAAGTGAACGAGCGTTGAACATGTATTGGTAATCTGTGGAAGATCGTGTGTTTATTGTGAAGACATATTGGATTGGTGGATCCATAAATAATGTCAGTGGAAGTTTTTGGAACGGTTTGGAGGCCTTGATCCGCCGTCAAAACATCGCATTCAAAAGTTGGTTAAAAAGCTTTAAGTCACAGGAACGTTGTTTGACCAACATAGTGGAGGGCGATCAAAATTCTTTTAAAAACACGGTGCGCCAGGTTTCAGACAGACTACAAGCTTCTCCACGTAAGTAATTACGGGGACTATCACAAGAAATTCGAGAATCCAGAAGCCAAAGAGCGTATAGCACGAACGAGTAGTAAGACGCGGTGCTAATAATAATAATAATAATAATAATAATAATTATAATAATAATAATAATAATAATAATAATAAATTTAACACATTTATCTATTTGAGATATTAATTTTAAAAATGATATCACTGGCTTTACTTCTAGCCATTTAGCCATTTTAAGAACATGACTATTAAATAATCTAATATAATGCAAAATTATAAATAAATTGTTGTGTGTGCAACTTTAGAAAATCTATTACAGGCTTATAAATTAATTGAATTAATATCAGTCTTCATCACTGGCCCCTAGGAGCTCTTTCATCGAGCCGGTTTCAAATATTTTTCTGGATCTTCGCAACTGTTTGTATTATATTGTGATTTTACTTTATAAAGTAATATTATGGATAGAATTTCACATATACAATTGTAAAATAGTTTTATTAATCATATATTAAAAGACTACCTTGGAAGAGCTAGTGAAGTTTTTGTGAGAAAGGTAGCACAATCCATAGAGTGCCCAGTAGATATAGTGGCAAGGGCTCTAGAACTAGGAGTGATATAGACTCCTGCTGCTCCTATGTCAGCACGGCCATGGTACAATTCTGTCAGCACAACACTAGCTGGACCATCCCTAAAATTCAACACCACCTTTGTCAGCAATCATTTACAAATCACGCTTAGAATTATTCATATTTTAAGTATGGATACTTAGAATTTTTACATTACAGATAATAACTATATCTATTTTGTATATAATATTGGTAGTATTAAAATTTTGGTGAAACATTATATTAGTAATATATCTGATAGCATAAAAAAGTGTAGACCGTGTATGATACCGTATTAATCAGAAATCAATAATACTATAAAGCTGAATATATACAATAAAATGTACGTACAATGTGAATATATATCTGATACGGTGTTTAGAGTTAAATGATATGGAAATACCTCCTAATTTCTTAAATAGCGATCTTTCAACTGACAAACAAGAATGATTTTAAATGCGCGAACTATAAATATGTTGGTGAACCTATTCTTTCACAAGAACAAGACTATGAAACAATTTTTTCAGAAATGTATGGCACGGAATGTACCCTTGATTTACCCTGAAAGGTAGCAATCTTTTTATATTGTTCCACTATGGATTAACTCATAAGTTAAGGCCATAGTACTCTATAGTCCGTCAGGATAAGACGGCTACCTTTCAGAGTAAACGGAGTATATATGTAAGTTTGCGTTCATTTTAAGATATATAAAAAAAGAAGCCCCTAGATACCTTCCACGAATTTAATGATAAATACAACAAGGATGATATTATAATTATATTTCAAGACAATACTGATTTCACAATATAAATTCAACAAAAATGATATATACCTACCAAGTAAGTCCCACGACCAAATAAAATTAAATTCCAGTTGATCATTTGCAACCAAAATATAATATTTTTACACATGGGTCTCAAGTGACTTATTTTATTTCAATAAAACACTATTTATTCTTATTAACATTCAAACGGTCAAGGTAAATTTTCCATAACACCGTAGTTACAAGACTTGTACCTAAGTAGGTTCTGTTGAATTGCATACGTTTGCAAGATATTGAAACATCCATTGGTAATTTACCAGAGTTCATGAAAGCTAAGCTGCAACCAAATTAATCGTTTAGTGAGTTACAATATGTATAGAGTTAAACTAAGACTATTGTTTCGTACCTTCTGTTTCGTGTCCTATTACATTTTATTTGATCCTAATAATAAGCATATTAGAATCAAAACCACCAGCAATTTTCCAAGCTCTGATAACATCACTAGGCCCTAAATAGTTTATCTACAGAACACACTGATGTTATTTTTGTTGTCAACCCAACATATTTTACGTAAACTTCCTTGATACTCATAATACCTCTCCTTTATCAATATCTTGTAGGTTTTACAATGCACCGTCAACTTCTAGTTACTACACGTTTATCATTATCATTCACATAATTTGTGTTATCAACAGAGTTTTTCTTCTGTCTTCGTTCGCAGCTGCGTTACTCGTAAGAGGTTAATCTGCATTAAGATGGTGCTCATAATGAGTTATAGAACTAACATCATTCAAAGTGTCATTAGATCCATCCGCTGTATTTTGTAATTTACCTGGTAATCAATATGAAATTCATGAGTTAGTTGAGGCTGATGTTTAGACTGCCTCAGATGCTTTGTATTTCTACGCAGTACATTTATCCTCTCATCATTATATATGAATGAGGAGCCTCATGTTAATGCAAAACCAAGGCTGGCTCCCTAATTTTACCTTTTTGTACAACAACTGTTTGGCCCTCTTTGAAATCAACAGGCTTACAAGGATATATTTTGTCATAATGTGTGTTTACTTTGCGTTGTTTGCGACAAGTTGTTTGTTCACATAGGGAAGCATAGTTGAAGTGGAAATTGGTATACGTGTCTTTACAAGACACATTAACATTTGAGATGGTGATAATTATAGTGCTGAGAGAATATCGCTGTTTAGATATTCTAGTAAAACCAGCCAGTGTTATTTTCCTTCGTCTTTACTCTGTTTTGAGAACTCGTTTACCTATAATTCATTCACGACCTAAGTTTACCTGGATGACAGCTTGAAATGTTACTAGAAGTAATCCCTAATATATCACCAAGCCAAAAGCTGACATCAGTCACTGATATGACTGACGTATGGTAATATATTAATGTGATAGTTAACCACAGTAATTTAGGCCAATATTATTTATTTATTTGAGGACGGACACAAAGTTTATTTATCGTTTTATTCCACTTAAACAAAATATTCACACCACTTTCATAAAAACTTCTAACGAACAAATCTTCAAAATGGCGACTGACGAATTTAAACCATCTGGTTGAACACGATGGTAAACAAGTTCTTTACAATAATGCACCCACGCAGTGGACACAAATATTTTGTTCAGTCAAATATTTCGAAATATGATAAAATAATTTATTATATATATAAAAAATGACAAGTATTTTCTCTTTTCCAAGTAAATGAGATACCTGTATTAAAAGGTATTGATGTATGCACCATATTACACATTATAGATAACATTCCAAAACGGAGAATAAGTACTTTTAATTACGTTTAAAATATTGTTTCGAGTAGGATAAAAAGAAATTATTTAAAAAACTTAAATAGTATGAGAAAACTTAAGTTTGCGTTATTTTAAATGTAATATATAACAGGTAATTAAAGATCTTTACATTTATAACAAAACAGTGATCTTTTACAAATGTTGGCAACCCAAAACCTAAACATATGATTCTCGAAGTGTCATCTAGGTAAAAACCTATCGTGAATGGACTTTATGTCAACCCCCTTTTCAGCTAACCCATTTAACTGTGGGTAGTGAGGGCTTGATGTCTTGAACTCAAAATCACAGTCCTGGTAAAAGTATGGCACTCATCATATAAGTGAAATGGAAAATTATTCGCTATTATAACATGGGGAAATCCATATGTACAGAAAATTATTTTGATAGCATCTAGTAGGTCAAGATTTTGTTTAGTGTGCGATGATACAACGTGCAGCCACTTTAAAAAATAGTCATCCATAGAAAGATAGTATCGATCCTCAAGTTCAAGAACATCAGCATCAAGTTATTCAAATGGTAGTTTAGGCAAAGGGTGGGGGTTAGATTGCTCCCTTCGTGTTAATTTGACACAAGGAATTGTTCACACACACTACAGTCAGTTACATGGATTTATCTGTAATTAGACATGTCAGGCCAAATAAATAACTTTCTCGCCCTGGCTTTGGTCTTTTCCACACAGAAATGACCCTCATTAAGTAATGTGAGCATTCTAATACTTAGTTTATTTGGTACAACAATTCTGTCATCTAAGAACAGAAGTCAATCTTCCACATGACGATCACTCTGAAAAGGCCCCTAAAGGCGACATTGATCTGGAACATGATTACTTCTTTAAGGCCAACCCGGTGCATAAACTGCGTGACAATATTAAGCACAGGATCTGTTAGCATTTCTAACGTTTATTTAACGCCGAGTTTTACTACCCGTTCGATTTGTAGGCAGACTCCGATTAGTTGCCATAGAAGTAATTCATACAAATCCAATTATTCTAGAATCTGGAGCTAGATAGTTCACAAAAGAAACCAGAAAATTATTAGAAACAATTTGGATCACAGCCAAAGTCAAAGGTCAGATCCAGGATAGTTCAAATAAATAGATCTGGGTAGCAGAAATAATATTATTTAGAGAGCTAATTTAATACTCTTTGGGTAACAGAAATAAATAAAATCAAACTAGTGACTGTTTTAAAGAGTCACAATAATAAACAATGACTTGGATTCACTCGGTGTGTATAGCAGAATCCTAAATACGAATTGTTAGTACAAAGCGAGTCCATTACTGCTTTTGTATTTCTTGAAATATAGCTAGTGTTATTGGTGTATAGCAAGCAAGTCAAAGCATTTGGATCATGTGCTTTACTACTGTCATTTCACACTTCTTGTTGATTAAATTAATACATTTTAACCCACTTTGGTGGTCGAATGGTCAAGCCGTCACTATCGCAATAAACTAGATTGCCATTGAAGGAGATATTGGTGTTAACGCTGTGCACAGGCTGCTTGGGACAGATATATTCCGATAGAGCGTAGCACTATCGGTTTGTCGTACTCGTGACGG